>LPNX010271775.1:100566-115662 GCA_001517045.1 Pseudotsuga menziesii | reverse complement strand
ATAAATAATGAAGACATGGAGAAGCAGTGTTGTGAAAAGACAGATGTGATGCAGTTATTAGAATATCAGTCTCAACTATCATCTTCACATATAGAGTTTCGTCATGACTTGGAGCCACTTGGGGCTTATACAGTGAATTATCATCTGGTAAGCCTTGATGATCAGTATGATGGTGTAGTCAATCTACCTCATCATTCCAATTTGTACATCAATCCTGTCCAGTCATGGATAAAAGCAACCTGTGCAAGCACTTACCAGTTTGGGAAGAAGTTTGACAACATTATTCATGCCTATGATTTCCCATCCATCCCGCCCCTTCCGGATCATCAAGTAGGTTTGCATTTTCTGAATAAAGTATCCTTACTTTGGATGGTAACCAAAGACAAGAAATTTTTTTTATGTTAATAAAATTATTAGGTGGTTACATTGGATTTCTGATTACACTTAACCCATTTTATATCATGTTTAGAGTAGGAAAATAAGCTCCTTGAAAGAGAGCATTTACTTTCTGCATTTCTATTTTATACTTAGCTATAGTAAAACTTTGCTTCTTTTAGTTAGTTACATTTATTTTGTTTAAATAAATCAGCTTAATGGTTTGTTTGGTTTTTTATAAAATTTTTGCTACTGAGGTTTTTCTTGTCAAGTTGAGATGTTTTTACAGAGTATATAAACTAGAGATTCTGGTGTTCTCGTATCCTCTCCTTGACTTAAATACCAGATCGAGCACATATCCCACAGTTGGAGCCAAAATGTTACCACCTAAGTTGTACTTAGTCGTTTTTTATCAAGTGAGCATGGTGAACCAGACAGGGTTAACTTGTTCGGACTTCAGAAGACCTTTGGAAGTACTTCTGGGAAGTGCTTGTTGTACGATATCACATGTTCATACCCCATGGGGGAATTGTAATAAATGTTCTATCATGACAGTGTCTATAAAAGACTCGGTCTCTTAGACTTTATTTTTCAATCCAATCAGCCCACGGTGTTTTTCCCCTTGGCTATTATTGGTTGTTGAATGAACGACTGATAATTTCTAAGTTTTTCACTCCATACATCCAAAGTTGGGGTGGTCGACTTGGCATTTGGGCATATTGAGGTTATTATAGTTTATGTGCCAATGTATAAACATGCTAGACATCATGGTCGAGTCATCTGAACATGTCTAAGCCCCCCTAGGTTTTTTCAATTTTTCAATTTTAAAATTTTTTTTAGTGTTTTTTATTAAAATTTAATTTTTCCAAAACCAAGGCTATTTTTTAATAGTTTAATTGAAAAAATTGATTTTGTAATAAAAGTGGGCCAAATAATCTGTTTCAGTCATGTAGGTGCTCATTTTCAAGCTAAGAGCACCATGTAAACCCATGGTCCCACTATTTCCTACTTTTGAGTGATTTTCCATCACTCAGGTCAGAAAGCCCCAAAAATCAATTATTGATTATTTTAATTAATAAATTGATGAATAATGGACCAAATCCAAAATCATAGATCAGTGGATTCTCAGTGGATTTGATTGAAATCAGTCAGATCTGAAGCAGATTAACTGGATCTGACAAATCTTTGACTGAAGGAGGTGATCAAATCAGATCCATAGTTGATCTTCAGCATCCTTTATGGAGAATTTCACCCTATCTCTCTCCTCAACACGTTTTAGCTCATCTGGATAAGTTTTGGTGGATGCTTCAGTCAACCGGTTGAGCTGGCAGTCAGATCAGCTCTCCGATTGACAATTGCACTCAGTGAGACTTAGATCTAGCTCAGTTAGACATAGATCAGGCATTGATGGACTCTCCATCAGCATATTTGGTCTATCTCCTTGGGATTTGTTCCCCCCCTAGGCTGGATCTCCTTGTTTTTGTATATATCCAAGCATAAGTCTCCTCTTCCAGGAGTTAGAACTGGGATTGAGGTGCTGTTGCTATTGTACTATTGTTATTATTCATCTAAAATAAAGCAAGGCTTTGGAGGTAAGACGGTGTTGTGCCATTTCATGTGTGGATGATTATTGCCATTATTGTACTGAGGTAACCTATATCTGTGTTCATTTTTTTTGCTAATTGCTTGTAGATCCGTTGTTAAGATTGATAATAAGCTTATTATAATATTTATAGGAAAGGTGCTCTTCAATAAGATTATTGACCATATCTTTCCTTTGATGCATGTTTAGAGATCTAGATTCAGCATGTCCTATAAGCTTATATGCATGTTATCTTGAATCTCTGTGTATGTACTAATCGGATCTCAGAAGTTTTTTGGCAAGTTCTTTGATTTCAGCTGAGCTGCAGGTTCTTACATTGGAGAATATGCTGATCTATTTTGCTTCTTCATTCTCTTCAAAACCTTCCAAATTCATATTCGACTTTCCACCTGAAAGCTCCACTATGGATTTTCAAGCAAACCAGCATTTCTCTCCTCCTCTTCCTCCCTCAAAATCAACATTTTTACCTGGTTACTTTTTTAATACCTTTGATTTTGCTTAGATATATCATCTTAAAATTAATTTCAACATATATCTATCTTATCAAATCCCATAGTCTAGATCTTGCGGTTAAAAAGTTTCATAAGCATTCTAGATTTAGCTTTAGGGAAATTGTCCTTTTTGCATGGAAATTTGAAGAAAACTTGTAGATTGCATGCATTAGATTTATATTTGCTATTATAAAAGATAAATCAAGAAATCAGTGCATATTTCATTTGTTTCACAAACAACAATCCAATATCCCAAAGAAAGCTTGCTTTCCTTGGTTTCTTTTTCACTTGTTTAGCTAGTTTAACTTCATCTATTTTTGAGTTAAGGTAGGCTGATCGAAAGGTACTCTTAAAGTGATTTTGGGAATATGTTATTATAACATGCTCACTGGTTTTTAGCAGGTGTAACAGAAAATAAAGGAATCTTCTGTTCGGAAGTGTCCTTAGAAGCGTTCAAATCCCCCCAGGGGTCTCCCATTTGACTAAAACCTTTGATTTTCGCAGCTTGTAAGCTCTTGATTTCAATCCATATAAGGGTCAAGAGGAATTATATCAGTTCTATTATATTGTAACTATTTTTAACAAAAAAAAAATTTGAATAGGCTCTTTTGAGCCCATTCCCCATCCCCCCTGGGGGGATTTGCGTCGGTGTCCTTTTTGTTTCTTTTTGCTCATTTCTGTTTAAAATAGCATTGATCTAATATACAGGGTATTATAATTTATTTTATTATTAATTTCATATTCCATACTTTATATTTCAAAGCAATCTTAATACTTACCCCACGACTTCCCAATTGACCCGAAAGGGGAAAGAGATTCGTGGTAGGACTAATTAGAAAACTAGAATCATGTATCTATTTTCTGTTTGATCATTTTTTTTTCAGCTATTATAAAATTAACCCCTACTTCATTCCCCAATTGAGATCCACTTGGATCGAAAGAGGTTCCTGGAGGGTCTTCTTTTAAACAAGAACACCCAGTTTAAAACTTACTAAAATTGACAAGACTCCAGTGTGTATGCTCTGAACTTGTCCGCGGTTCGTCCGATCAGTCAAGATGTATCAAAATCACTTGAGTGACTAGTATAATTAGGACTCACTCTTCCAAATTAACAAACCAACAGGTGAAAATCCAACACCTAGATCGAAACATCACGGTGGCAAAATACGCAAAGGAAGCGGGAACATCTGAAAAATGACCTCGGGGCGCTGATCTCTATCACACCCTAATGGGTGCATTATGAACAATATCCCTAGAGACTCCATTTCAGCTCGCATATTCCTTGCGGGTAGCCGTGAAGGTTTAGTTTTGGACATACTCCAAGTACTCTAGGGTATATCTAGAGTCCCCCCTTTGCCTAATTTTAATCAACTCACAATTCAATTTTAACTTAAAACATACCAAGAGGCAATCAAAAAACACTCACTCCAAGCACATGCAAGTACATTTTTTCTATTTTTTGACTCCATTCTAAGGCACTGGTTATTTTCTTGTTATATATATATATATATTGTGTCTCAACATTGTGCTTTCGTGTGTTCATCTTTTGTATCTTTCCATCTTTGATCATCTATAGTTAAATTTCAAACTCCTAAGTAACTCATTCAGTTTAACATCACAACAATAAGTAATTATCCTTAGTAACTTAACAGGGTCTACCCCCCTTGGCTTCGTTAGGATTTGAGCCTAAACGAAGGAGTCAAGAACAAGGTGACAGCCTTGACTTGAGACTTGCCCCCAAGGACACACTGAGTGGCTTGAAGATTTCTACCACATGACCCAGGTGTGTGAAAGGCGGCAACACAGTCGAAGCCGAGTTTTGAGTGTGATGGCTAGCACCATCAGTGAATCCTATGTAAATGGAAGACTCCATCAACATCTGCCATAAGAAATGTAAGCTATTTAACAAACTTGATCACCATAAGAAAACCTAACTATGCAATTCAAATACTATACAATAATATACAACAATCATCCTTGGCTGAAGATCATGCATAGTATTTTTTAAGATAGAGCCCATTTCTAGGCTTTGTGAAGGATGTCCCTTCATAATCCATTAGCTCATAGGTTCCCTTCTCTAACACATGTTTGACCACGTAAGGACCATTCCACATTGGATTAAACTTCCCTTCCCCCAAGGGTTCTTTAGCTTGATCCCACAAAAGGACCAAATCACCTTTACTAAACTTCCTCCGATGGACAGACTTATCATATTGGACCTTAACATGACACTTATTTACTTCTAGAGCCACTAAGGCATCTTGGCACTACTCATCAAGCTACTCCAAGTGGACCAAACATTCTTCCAGTGCGGAACTGTCTGGTAAAAGCTCTATAGCTAACTTCAATGAAGGGATTTCGCATTCACCCGGAAAGATATGGAGAGAAACTGGTGGCAGTCTTAACCGCAGTTCTATAGGTCCACAAAACAGGATATAACATGATATGCCAGTTCGTCTTGTTTTTTTGTGATGGTTCATTGGAGAATGGACTTAAGTGATTTATTCACTGCTTTAACCTACCCATTTTCCTGAGGGTAATGTTGCCGCCTTTTACACACCTGGGTTACGTGGCAGAAATCTTCAAGCCACTCGGTGTGTCCTTGGGGGAAAGTCTCGAGTCAAGGTTGTCACCTTGTTCTTGACTCCTCCATTTAGGCTCAACTCCTAATGAAGGCAAGGGGGTAGACCCTATTAAATTACTAAGGAAAAATTATTTAGTATGGTGATGTTAAATTGAATGAGTTACTTAACAGTTTGAAATTTAATCATAAACAACCATAGATGACAAAATACAAAATGAGTGCATGAAAGCACAATGCTGAGACACAATATATATATATATATATATATATATAGAAATAAAATAGCCAGTGCCTTAAAATGGAGTCAAAAGATAATCAATGTACTTGCATGTGCTTGGAGTCAATTTTTTTCGATTGCCTCTTGGTACATTTTAAGTTAATGTGAAATATGAGCTGATTAAAACATTAGAGGAAATTTCAACTCAAAATGGGCCTCCTAAAAATAATTAATAAAATAATAGTTAAAATAATAAAATAATATTTATTAATTTTGCAGGAAGAAAAGAAAAAACTACTTTTTTATTTGTATTTTTGACATATATCCCTGTGTTTTTACTCAAATTTTGATCACGAGAGCTCCTTGGATGTGGAATTAAATTTTGCATCCAACGAGTACCCACTCGGCATACTTTTGATGGACCCCACTACCCCAAAAACAAGAAATACCTGAAAAAATGTGATGATGACATCATCATCATGTTTTTTCAAGTATTTCTTGTTTTTGGGGTAGTGGGGTCCGTCAAAAGTATGTTGAGTGGGTACTCACTGGATAGAGAATTTAATTCTGCATCCAATGAGCTCTCCCAATCAAAATTTGAGTAAAAACACGGGGAGATATGTCGAAAATATAAATAAAAAAAGTAGTTTTTTTATGATACCTATCCCCAAATTTATATTTAAAAAGTGTTTAAGACCTATATGGTATTTCAAATTTAAAGAAACTTTATTGGCTAACACATGATGACATGGAATTTGAATCAAAGTTGAAAGGACCATTTTGAGTTGAAATTTCCTCTAATGCTAGGCAAAGGGGTGGACTCCAAATATACCCGAGAGTACTTGGAGTATGTCCAAAACTAAACCTTCATGGCTACCCGCAAGGAATATGTGGGCTGAGTGGAGTCTCTGAAGCTATTGTTCATAATTCACCATGTTGGGCAATAGGGCAGACCCAGGTTTAAACCTTTTGCTTCGCACCAACAAAAGACCCACAGTGTTGGCCCTTTTGGCAACAACCTGCGAACAGGTTGCAGTCTCACCTGAAACAGCTATGGGATGCCATAGAATCAGGTTTCTGTAAGCAAAAGAGGGATATTACTGTACCTTTAGTCTCTAACAGCCTATATCCAATCAACACAGAGCTTCGACTAGTATATATAGCTTGCATATAAATAAACACACAGTGACTTGCTCAACCCTTTACTGGGAATTCATAGCGAAGCTATTTATTAGCAGTGATCTTATGTATCAAATATATCTAGCTATTAATGCAAGAAAGATAAATAAAAAAAAAAGACAATCACAAGAACCATAGCACCAGATATAATGTGGTTCACCCCCAGTGTAGGGGTTACGTCCACAGAACTGTGTTTTATTCAACTTGCTTCAAAATCACAGTTCTGATCTGCGCACTCAGCTGCAGATCTTCTTCTTGTCCTTAAAAGCCACGCACATAGCTGCAGATCTTCTTAACCTCTTACTAAACACCCTCTACGCACACAGCTGCAGAGGTCGTCCATGCACACACCTGGGACTTAACCTTTCCTTACAAAATAGCCGTAGCTTCGCAGCACTTCCTTATACATAAAAAGCCTAACCTCCTTTCTTTACAGGAGTGCCTATTTATATAGCACACTATTACAAAACCCTGGGCTTAAACCATGGGCACCCCAAACCCTAAACGTTGGACATAAAGTATGGGTTTATTACAATAAGAAAGCTTTAACTTAACCCCGACACCCCTAAGACTATTTTGAACCATAACTCCACTTACAAACTTACAAAAACCACGGAGTTATCCAAAACTAGAGACTCTTAAAATACACATCCCAACAGGCCCCTAAGACTCACTAGTGGCCCGTCCCGGGACACTCTGCTAGTCTGCTGGCGGGGGAAGCTTCTTTGCGAAGGTGGTGAACTGAGTATTGAGACTATGCATGATGTCATTAGCTGCTTTCTCCTTGTCTACCAACTCCTGCAGGGCTGCAGATGATACTTCACTGGATTTTTTCTGTGCGACTGCATCATATGCCTTCAGAATTTTTAACTGGTTATCCACAGTAGTACTTAGTTCCCAGGATTCACTGACAAGTGGTTGTATAGAGTTTTCCAACTCTGTCACTTTCATCCTGCACGATTCAATTTGCTACTGAAGCTCCTTGCTGCGCTTTACTTTAAGCATTTTCTCCATGGGTGGTAAAGTCTTAATTTCCATTTTAACTGTATCCAGTTCTTCTTGTTGCTGCTTGATAGTTTCTTGCAGTTGTCCTAGTTCTGGGTGTTCCTAAAGAGTTGTCCAAGTCTTGACACTGTCTCCAAGAAACTTTGCTGCGCTGCCCACAATATTTGAAATTTTCGCTACTGATGCCTGAATGTCTGCACAGTGCTGCTCTTTGACCTCAGGTGGAATTCCTGGAAGGATGCAAAGTTGAAGCTCCGCGATCTGAGTTTCATGTTCTACTTTGAGCTTCTCAATTTCACTTCGGGACTGCTGTGCGTAATCTTTTAGCCTGCCTAGTCGTTGCTCTGGCTCTTCTACCAGCTGCACGTTGAAGTTAGGAAGGATTCGACATGCTTCATCCAAAATTCGGACCAGTGTAATCCGCTTACGTTCTGCATCTCTCTTTCGCTGTTCTGCTGCTTCCAGCTGCGCCGTGAGGCTATCATTCTGCTTCATGGTATCGTCCAACTGCTTTTGTGAGTAATGAGCTCGGGCCTGGATTTATTTTGTAATAGTGGACTTGCACAGCTGTAGTTCCATCATGGACATTCTGGTGTAATCGATGCCTACTGTCATGCTCATCTCTGCGCGGGATGCTGCATCAGTTATGATGAGGGTAGCGGTAGAGACTTGGCCCTTGTTTTCTTGAGCCGGCCATTCCCTTAAGTCGGGCTGTATACTTACCGGGGTACTGCTGGCGACAGTGCTGGTCACCGACTGTGCTGCTAAGTCTTTCATCTTCGATATGTTCTATGTGACACCGTGGATGATATCCAAGTGTACAGCAGCAAAATATGACCACTTTTTAGTAAGGACTTCTGTGGACTTTGACAAAGCCACATCAAGCTCTTCGCTTGTCAAACTGGGTGTGTCTTCGACATTCTTATCCTTTGACACCTTCACTTTCTTGTGGGACTGTGGCTTGTTTAATTCCTCTACTTCTGGTGTCTTGTGCTTCTCCGACCTATTAGGGTCTAGAGTACTTTTTACCAAATCCCGTCCTTCGTCTTCGTTAGTTTGGACTCCTCCACCCTGGTTGCTATCATTCTGCTGCGACTCAGTCTATTCTTCGCTATCTCCAGGGGAACTTGCTGCTGCTGGCGACTAGTACCTGCACCCATATCGGTAACTATGGCGACCGAAATGTGAGGTTTCTTTCCTACGTCTTTCAGCCATTCAGCCGGCCAGTGCTGAACTACGGCTCGGATATCACCCTCAGTGACTACATAGGGTAGCTTGAATGATTGATGCTTTTTATCTGCGCGAGCTTGGATGAAAGTATAATGCATGTCAGTGCTGAAGGTGGCTGCGCCTTCATAATGGGAGAATAAATCATTACTAAGCCATGGGGTTTTTGTGATCTCATACTGGATATTCATCATATAAAAGGCAAAAACATAATTTGTCATCTGTTGATGTGCTTTATCCAGTGATACCCACAACGATGCGTACTTGACTGCGCCAGACATGTGCTCTGGGGCATCAGGAAACTGTGCCTCAATAGGTTCTTGCCATCCTACTAGTGTGATGAGGATGAGTAACCATGAGTAATGGAAGGCTCTACCTTTCTCCTGTGCGTCGTGAGCGTCTTCCAGGAATTCTCTCGCAACATACGCTGCCCAGTTGTAGCTATAACCTTCGGCGCAGTTCATGGCAATTCTGATAACTATGGCAGGTACTTCAGTAGGTATGCACTTCCGTATGACTATGCATGCTAAGAGCTCAGCTGCAAAGCGAATGGGGTGTTCCTGAATCACGGAGGTGTGATACCTGCATTTTCCCTTCGTTAGGCCGAAGCGTTCCTTCATATTTTACGCAAGCTTCGTATCCTCATGCTTCGATGGAAATTCTGTCACTGGATCAGGCCTTGCTATTGGCAAGCCCGTGATTCTGTGAATGAGCTCACCATTAATGGGAATTTTCTTGTCTCCTATCCATAGGTGGCCATCATGAACTAGAGCTAGCAGCTGCTTGACAGCTATGGTCACCTGTGCACCACGACCAAAACGAGGAACGTCAAGAATCTTCAGCAGACCAGTTTGATCTAAGCCGACAGCCCACCATTTGACCTCAAGTAGTGTTGCTCCAGTCTCATCGTACTTGACAGCGTGCAAATACTTTTCTGGTGCGAACTGTGGGAACTTACCACGATCACTGGTATCATGGTCAGCGTACTTAAGTCGGTCTATCTTTCCTGTCATGATTCCAACCAACTGTACACCCTTGGGCAGTGAAGGGGTGCGTATCATAAACTTTTTGTTCGGCCGAGGTGGTTTAACTCCTGGTCGCATAGGTGGGACATATGGTGGCTGGAACGGTGCAATATTCTCCTCTCCTTCACCTGGGGTTTCTACTGAACCATGCAGATCCATTGCGGGGTCCTCCGATGTTTGCCCAGATTCCTTATGTCGGTCTTCATTCTGCTTATAGTGCACTTCTGGCTTGAACTGTTTCCTGGCAGACCTTGTTTGCATTGGTGGATTCGATGCTAGTAGGGTCTCCTCCCATGCTGCAGGCACAGGTGGGGGGTGTAAAATGTTCGACAAGCTTGTCCGTTCAAATTCTCTCAACAAGTCGTGAAGTTCCTGATTAGCGGACATAGGTTCAATTGTGAAACTGCGGAATGTGAATTCCCCATGCTTGGGTGGCTTCTTATACAATCCATCGATCCCATTGGTCATAAATGTGAATTGAAGGCACCAAATCTGATAGGATTCCCACTTCCATGGCTCTAGATTTCGGCGGTTATCCTTAGGACAGGTAATTAAGGCAATGAAAGTGCCGGTGCCGCCAAATTGGCAGTGTTCCAACGGCCAGATTTTATGCTGCACCACAGCCAGTGCCACAGCTGCGTCAAAAAAAGGACCTTTGTCATGATACTGACCTTCGGCATATGTCGCCAAGCTCTACGACCAAACTGTGAACTTCGCTCTCTTAGCGTTTAGTGCCATCCGGTGAGGGCAGGATTGGGCTATTTCTGTAGTACTAACCACATTAACGTGCCGAGGCCTAACCTCTATGTATCGGTGTTCAGCTATAGGTTCCTGGAGATAGACAGACTGAAGTTTCCATGCTCCATAGCAATACTCTAAGTGTTTCTGTAGCCTACGCTGGGCATTGAACCTGCTGCGCAGCCTTTGGTGCTGATCCCCAAATTTCAGGCGAAGAGGTTCGAGCCAGTTTCCCAACTAGGAAGGTACTCGTGATGGGAAATCCAACGTCTGGCTGTGGCGACTCGAAGGGCTGAATCCAGAGTCTGGAGTTGCTGTGGCGCCAGTGTCTGCTCTGATAATGGCATAGTAGACACCCCTGGGGCTGTCAAAGCATTAGAAGCGGGAAAAGTTCTTGTCTGCGAGCTGAGCCATCTGAGGGACTTGGTAATTCTGGTGCATCTATGTCCATGTAACTCAGAAAATCAGTTCTGCTAACTTTCTAAGCCATCCTTAGAGTCCTTCATACAAGAGCTACCAGACTCCCAATCCTCGGCAAGAGATTCCTCGTAATCGTCTTCCTCCGCGATGATATTATAGATATGATCTAGCACATCCGGATCTTCATTCCTGAGAGGTTCTGTGTATCGTTCTCCTTGGGACGGGTCTAGGGGTATTATAACTCTCAAACCCCTTCCTTCGAAGGTCATATGTCTCCTCTTAAGATCAATAACTGGAGCATTTTCCATTTCCCATTCAATTCCTAACAGGGCTGGATAGGGATTACTGTCATCAATGATCTCAATAACTTCAAAATCCACCAAAGTGTTGACCCCATCAATATCTATTGGAACTCTAAGAAATATTCCTAGGGGCACAATCCTTTGCTGATTGGCTAACCTCAACTATATAGGGGACCAAGCAAGGGCAGGTTTTCCCATTTGCTCCCAGGTTTTCTTGGTGAGGACATTGACTTCTGATCCTAAATCCAAAATGACATCAGTCATATCATACTCCCCTATCTGGACATTCAATCTCATTTCCCTCCCAGTTCTCCGAACACGATTAACAGTTTTCTCCGTATTAGCTCTTCTCTGAGGTTCATAGACAACAGGAACTTGTTGCAACTCTTTTAAAGCATTCGGATTCCTCAAGAGTTTCATACAGCTCTGTAAAAAGGAGGTCAATGTACTTACTTCATCCGTCGAAGCATCTTGCAGCTGCGACTCCTGCTGATATTGTAGTGTGTGTACTACGGCTGTGTCAGGATCAACAGAACTACGCTTGGCCTTCATGACTGTCCTTGTTTGCTTTCATTATCAAGCACTGGATTTTTCTTGGGGGCTTTACGGACCCACGCCTCAACAGACTATTGCTCCGTAGGCTGTGTGTACATCGTAGCTCCACTCCGCGTAACCACATTGATGGCTAGGGCCGGTCTTTGTTTGACAGAAATCTGCTGAATATTCTGGGTAGGGCCACTGTTTCTTTCCTGAATTTTAGCTATCAGCTGGGGGCGTTGCTCGATCACATGATCTACCATGTGGCAATACCGACATGTCGTAGTGGGGTTCTGACAGTCCCTAGCTAGATGCCCAGCTTGGTTATAGTTGTAACACACTAGCAGTCCTCTGCCTCTTCCTTCCATACCACCACGACCTCGACCTTCAAAAGCACCTCTACCGGAAGTACCACCCCGGTACCCATAGCCATCATTACTCTAGCCCTCATTTTGCACCCAGTAGGCATCATAGGTGCGCTCTCTCATGAGGTCATAGATGTGGCACTCCTCTTCATTGTGCCCCACGGACTTACAAAACTTGCAGTAAGGGTTCTTGGGAATTTGTACATACCTCTGGAGAAGCTAGTATTTTTCAAGCCGATGTTGGCCTGTTGTCCGACAGATCTCACAATAGAGAACGGCGGGGTTGAACGGGTTGGGCACACCTGTATTCAGGTAATTTCTGACCACAGAACATTGGTCCCTTTCGTGACCTTCTGTTCGACATTGTGTACACCAAACCTCTTCGCGACCGGCTTTGCCTTTCTTCATATCGTGAAGCTCCAAGGCCATCGCTGCCAACTGCGCTTGGATTTGAGCAATACCAGAATTATCTCTGACAAGGGCAGTCTCAAGCTTCATCGCTATTTCTAGAGCTTCTTGTTGGTCAGCAACCTTCTGTTGCATGAGTGGAGTTCTGATATGCGGTAACAATGCTGCAATGAACCATTCTTTGTGCTACGTAGGACCAATAGTGAAACTGACTTGGTTGAGTAGAACTTTGAACCTCTGGTCAAAGTCCCATATTGATTCACTGCATCGCTGCTAAATCTCTTTCAATTTAGTGATACGCTGCGACTCTGATTTGGGATTCTTAAACTCTTTGATCATTGCTGCTTTAATATCATCTAAGGCAGGAGTCTGAGTACTGGAGAATTTCATGAACCAAGTCAAAGCCTGATCCCTGAAAGAAGTAATGAGCTGCGCGGTTCGTACAACCGGGTCTGTAATGGTCTTAGCATTCCACACTGCTTCACATTAAAACCAGAACTGTTCTGGATCCTCTGACGCAGTTCCTTTGAAAACATGAAGCTTAATGTCATCAGTCATGTGGGCCATAGCAGATCTAGGGGTGATTGGAGGGGGACCAAAAGTAGGCAGGGAAGAACTGACTGGGGTAGACTACCCTACAGCGGGGATGTTCGTGCTAGGGTTACTTGTCGATGGTGACGGAGTCTCAGGGATAACAGGTCTATGCTGCGGGGTTACTGGAGGATGGCTAACAAAATCGGTGGGGCTGACAGGGGTAGTCTCGGTATCCTGACCTAGGGTATAGGACTCAAAATTTCTCTTATACCTTTTTCCACTTCGCATCAAACCACTTTTCTCGTCGAAGGTAGTATCGCTTGCAACCATAGGTTAGTATGACTAAACTAACAGTCAGATTCGAAAAGCAATATACCTTTTTCAGCTAATAGTAACTTAATGCTCAAACTAAAAGAATTTAAAAACTTACCCCTTGGGCCTTTGAAGAACTGTCATTCAACTTCGCTGAAGGAGGTACTTGTGTCGATGGAAACCTCCATCACGAAGGCTACCAATGTTCGCGTCATCCAGAAATCAATAGCACGGGATATCTCGTTGTTCACTTGTCTCACAAGATTAACTCTTGCGGGGGTCCAAACGGGAGATAGATGAACTTGGAAATTCGTCCTTTGTTCTGTTAACCTGGATAACCACTGGTGCAAATCTATGTGGATAGTACCGAAAAAATTCTCATAAACATCAGCAAAAACATACCTTTGTAGAAAGTCATGTGCACTACGACGCGGATCCTTATTCTCTTGCTCAACGAATTTTAGATAAGTCTCGTCAAGCCAATCACCGATTTCTTTCATGGAGGGCCTCCAGAACATAGCCCTCGTGGTACACGTAAACCCCTCTTGAGCAGATACTAAGTTCAACTGGCAACGGAACCAATTTGTTGGGCAATAGGGCAGACCCAGGTTTAAACCTTTTGCTTCGCACCAACAAAAGACCCACAGTGTTGGCCCTTCCAGCAACAACCTGCGAACAGGTTGCAGTATCACCCGAAACAGCTATGGGATGCCACAGAATCAGGTTTCTACAAGCAGAAGAGGGATATTACTGTACCTTTAGTCTCTAACAGCCTATATCCAATCAACACAGAGCTTCGACTAGTATATATAGCATGCATATAAATAAACACATAGTGACTTGCTCAACCCTTTATTGGGAATTCGCAGCGAAGCTATTTATTAGCAGTGATCTTATGTATTAGATATATCTAGCTATTAATGCAAGAAAGATAAATAGAAAAAGAGACAATCACAAGAACCACAACACCAGATATAACGTGGTTCACCCCCAGTGTAGGGGTTACGTCCACAGAACTGTGTTTTATTCAACTTGCTACAAAATCACAGTTCTGATCTGCGCACTCAACTGCAAATCTTCTTCTTGTCCTTAAAAGCCATGCACACAGCTGCAGATCTTCTTAACCTCTTACTAAATACCCTCTGTGCACATAGCTGCAGAGGTCGTCCACGCACACAGCTGGGACTTAACCTTTCCTTACAAAATAGCCGTAGCTTCGCAGAACTTCCTTATACATAAAAAGCCTAACCTCCTTTCTTTACAGGAGTGCCTATTTATATAGCACACTATTACAAAACCCTGGGCTTAAACCATGGGCACCTCGAACCCTAAACCCTGGACATAAACCATGGGTTTATTACAATAAGAAAGCTTTAACTTAACCCCGACACCCCTAAGACTATTTTGAACCATAAATCCACTTACAAACTTACAAACACCACGGAGTTATCCAAAACTAGAGACTCTTCAAATACACATCCCAACACACCCGCAAGTGTAATAGAGATTAGCGCCCCGAGGTCACTTTTCAGGAGTTCCTGTTTCCTTTGGGTATTTTTCCACCGTAATGGTTTGATCAAGGTGTTGGATTTTCACCTGATGGTTTGTCAATTTGGGAGAGTGAATCCTAATTATTCTAGTCACTCAAGTACTTTTGATGTAGCTTAACTGATCAGACGAACCATAGCCAAGTGCAGAGCATACACACCGGAGTCTTGTGAATTTTAGTAAATTTTAAGATAGGTGTTCTTATTAAAAAGAAAACCCTTTAGGA
>LPNX010271775.1:78167-99714 GCA_001517045.1 Pseudotsuga menziesii | reverse complement strand
AAAGAAACTACCTTATGAGCAAGCTTTAGATCTATGCTTTAGCTACTTGCAAAAAAGGAAATTCCTACACCTAGATCTATCTTTATGAAATGATATTATTTATGAAATTATAGATCTAAGTAGTAAGACTCATATAAACTAGATCTAACAATATATATTCAATTCTTAGAACTAGATCTGATCATAAGAGGAAGAGACAGGTAACTGGAAGATTAATTTTAATAGAAAGGAGGAAGAGAAGGGGAAAGGCCCGTTGTTGGATGGATCTACAGTGAAAACTTGTTATTGTAATACAGAGGGGCAATTCCTTCACAAATTTTTTGGATGTACAGTGGAGTAAAAATCGATCCATAGATCATCCAATCCTTGCTACCTGAAAGCTAAACACACAATCCTGCACGAAACCTCATGAGATCTGGATATATATATGAAAAAAAGAACAGAATTACATGCAAATAAACTTATTAAACATGTATAATCTAGATCTTCAAATATATATGCTATGACATATAGAAAAAAACAAGTAACCTTACTTTCCCAACTATACTCCTATTGATTTAGCTGAATCGTTCAAGCCAAACAGGGTTTCAGATGCAGAAATTGAAAGAAAATCCAGCAACATCAATAGCTGTAGGAAAATACTTAATCCACACACATGAGAGCATTACACCATTTGGCCTCCAAATATTCTTTATTCCAACAATAAAATTATTCCAACAATATTACAATAGCAATCCCTTCAATCCAACTCTAATTAGCTTGGAAGAGGCAGCTTGTGCTTTTATTTATACAAAAACCAGGAGATCTAGCCCAGGGGGGGCACAAATCCCAAGGAGACAGATCACTGCAGCTGAGGGAGATTCCATCAATGCTGATATAAAGCTGAACTGAGCCTATTTGTCAATCGGGGGGCTGATTGAGCTGACACATGAACCCATAAACTGACACATCAGTCCACAGAGCTTCCAAGAGATTCCACATGTGTGGAGGAGAGAGAGAGGGTACAATTCCTCATAAAGGTTGCTAAAGATCAACTCTGGATCTGATTTAATCACCTCCTTCGGTCCAAGATTTGTCAGATCTAGTCAATCTAGTTCAGATCTGACTGATTTCAATCAAATCGGCTAAGAATCGCCTAATCTAGGATTCTGGATTTGCTCCATTATTCATGAATTTATTAATTAAAATAATCAAGTGGGTCTATAGGTTTACATGGTGCTCTTAGCTTGAAAATGAGCACCTACATGACTGAAATTGATTATTTGGACCACTTTTATTACAAAATCTATTTTTCCAATTAAACTATTAAAAAATAGCCTAAGTTTTGGAAAAATTAAATTTTAATAAAAAACACTGAAAAAATCCAAAAAATGAAAAAATGAAAAAATCTAAGGGGACTTAGACATGTTCATATGACTCAACCATGATTCCTAGCATGTTTATACATTGACACATAGACTCTATTAACCTCAATAGGCCTAAATGCCAAGCCGACCACCCCAACATTGGAGGTATGGAGTGAAAAACTCAGAAATTATCAGTCGTTTATTCAACAACCAATAATAACCAAGGGAAAAAACACCTTGGGCTGATCGGATTGACAAATAAAGTCTAAGAGACCGATTCTTTTACAGACACTATCATTCTAGAACATTTATTAGAATTCCTCCATGGGGTATGAACATGTGACATAGAACAACAAAGCTTCCCGAAAGCAAGACTAAAGGTCTTCTAAAGTCTGAACAAGTTATCCTTGTTCGGTTCACCAGGATCACTTGATAAAAAACCACTAAATACAACTTAGGTGGTAACATTCTGGATCCAACTGCAGGGTGTGTGCTCAATCTGGTCATAGGGAAAGGAGAGGATATGAGAACACCAGAATATCTGGTTTATACACCCTGTAAAAACATCTCAACTTGACAAGAAAACCTCAGTAGCACAAGCTTTACATAAAAACCAAAGGAACCATTAAGATGGTTTATTTAAATAAAATAAATGTAACTAACTAATGAAAAAAATGTTTTATTATAGCTAAAACAAAAATGTGGAAAGTAAATGCTCTTTTTCAAGGAGCTTATTTTCCTACTCTAAGCATGATATAAACAGGGTTATGTGTAATCAAAAATCCAATGTAACCACCTAATCATTTTATTAACATAAAAAAAAATTCCTTGTCTTTGGTTACCAGCCAAAGTAAGGATACTTTATTTAGAAAATGCAAAACTACATGATGATTCAGGATGGTGGGATGGATGGGAGATCATAGGCATGAATAATGTCACAAAAATTCTTCCCCAACTTGTATGTTCTTATGCAGGCTGCTTCTATCCATGACTGGATACGACTGATATACCAATCAAAATGATGAGGCAGACTGACTATATCATCATACTGATCACCATGGCTTATCAAATGATAACTCATTGCACAAGTCCCAAGTAGCTCCAAATCATAAGGAACCTCCATATGTGAAAAACATGGTTGAGACTAATATTCCACTGACTGCATCACATCTGACTTTTCACAACACTTTTTCTCAATGTCTTCATTACTGATACCCTTGTGTTGCTCTGCATGATATGAATCTGAATGATCACATGAAAATTCGGAATGCTTCTCTTCCATACTAAAGTTTTCCTAGGCATCCAGATCCATGCTCCCCCCTATGGACATATTATAGATTGGACTTCCACAAATTTTTGAATAGACACTCGCCTTGTTGGACATATCATGGATGGGATTCTCCATAATATTTTCACAATTTGGATTATCTATGAAATTCCAATAGGCAACACTCCCATACATGTCATATGTGGGGGACTCTTCATCCATGGCATCATGATCCAGCCTATTCATGTCCTCCTTGTATTCATAACAATCTTCTTCAGAAAAAAAATTACAAGGCAATAAACTTTCCAAACTTTCATCAACATGAGGAAAACAAGGTCTAGTGTCACCACACACCATACTGATATTAACATAAGTTTCTTTACATGCTTTTGTTATGATATCATGAAGAGGATCTTCAATATTATCTTCAATCAAGGAGACATTTTGGACATGTTCAATGGGATCACTTGGGATGTGTTGCTCAGTTGGTTTCTCTAGAGGGCTTTCTGGAAAAATATAAGCATTGCAACACACTTGAGAATATCTCAAATTTTCAATGTTTTCAGCTATGGTGACATGAGGAGAGTCTCCGACAATGCGTTCCATCATGGGATCCTCCTGAAGCTCTTCAATAGGATCATCCTAGATTTTCCCTTCCTTAGAATCTTGTTGTGTACTGGGAGATACCTCATATTCTTTAATAAGCTACTTAATTACTTCCTTTCTTGAATAACTATGAGGAAACTCTTTGATGCAAGTATCATGGACCTCCTCTTCACTTAAATGTTCAAGAAGTGATTCCAATTATTCAATACTTTGTATCATGGAAAACGGTCCATCATATGTTTCCATGTGATACTCTGTCCCAGATAGGTAGAAGGTATAGAAATTTTCAAGGAACTTTTTCAAACCATTCATACTACCCCTACCATCATGCCACTGCTCTAAAAAATTCCAAAGGAAGCTTAGAAAAGAAGTTATACATTTATTAGGAAGGCCCTGATAGAACCAACAATAGGCCTAACCCCAAAAAGTACCAGCAAACATTTCCATCATATTGTCTTCATGAAGAATATTGAAGTCATCCATCAATTGAAGGAAATATTTGACATGCCAGATGGCCGAATCACCATAATTTCCATGAAAAACTAGAATCCATTTATATGCATCCCCCACACCATTACAAGAGTTAGGAAAACCCGGGATGTTTGAGAAATTGATAGGGTGAAAAATTCTAGTTATCTGGGCACCATATTTCTCCTTTAATTCATCCATATCAAAAATTAATACTATGCATTTGATATAAGAATTAAACCTTGTATAGAAAAGGTGGAGCCGTCAAGTGATGAGCTTTAAAAGTTTTAACATGTCGCATGGGCTCATCTACACACAAAAAAACTTCACAAGTTTATGAGATAACAGGGTTTTATCCCTTCAATGGAGTCACCATGTGAAAAAAGAAAAATAAACATTTATAAATCTTTTCACAAAAATTATTTTTTGCTTTTCTTTGTAAAAATAAAAACTGGAAAAAAGTTAGTGGAGTCGCCAGATGAAAATTAAAGATCTACTCTAAGCATTCATCAAACAAAGCAAAAACAAAAAGGAAGAAAACAAAAGTCGTACTCGGGAATAAAAATATTTATCCCCGACAACGGTGCCAAAAAGTGTTGCCGCCTTTCACACACTTGGGTCACGTGGCGGAAATCTTCAAGCCACTCGGTGTGTCCTTGGGGACAAGTGTCAAGTCAAGGTTGTCACCTTGTTCTTGACTCCTCTATTTAGGCTCAAATCATAACAAAGCCAAGGGGGGTAGACCCTATTAAGTTACTAAGGCAAAATTATTTAGTATGGTGATGTTAAACTGAATGAGTTACTTAGGAGTTTGAAATTTAACCATAAACAACCATAGATGACAAGATACAAAATGAGTGCATGAAAGCACAATGTTGAGACACACTATATATATATAGAAAGAAAATAGACAGTGCCTTAAAATGGAGTCAAAAGATAATCAATGTACTTGCATGTGCTTGGAGTGAATGTTTTGCGATTGCCTCTTGGTATGTTTTAAGTTAATGTGAAATATAAGTTGATTAAAATTAGGCAAAGGGGTGGACTCCAGATATACCCGAGAGTACTTGGGGTATGTCCAAAACTAAACCTTCACGGCTACCCACAAGGAATATGTGGGATGAATGGATTCTTTGAGGCTATTGTTCATAATGCACCTGCAAGTGTAATAGAGATCAGCGCCCCGAGGTCACTTTTCAGGAGTTCTTGCTTCCTTTTGGTATTTTGCCACCGTAATGGTTTGATCGACGTGTTGGATTTTCACCTGATGGTTTGTCAGTTTGGGAGAGTGAATCCTAATTATTCTAGTCACTCAAGTGATTTTGATCCAGCTTGACTGATCGGATGAACCGCAGCCAAGTGCAGAGCATACACACCGGAGTCTTGTCAATATTAGTAAATTTTAAGATAGGTGTTCTTGTTAAAAAGAAAACCCTCCAGGAACCTCTTTCAATCCAAGTGGATGGCGATCAGGGAATCAATGAGGGGTTAATTTTATCATAGCTGATGAAACAGTTGATGAAAAAGAAAACAAAGATACACAATGCCATTTTTCTAATTAGTCCTACCATGCATCTCTTTCCCCTTTCGGGTCAATTGGGAAGTCGTGGGATAAGTTTTAAAATTACTTTGTAACCTCAGATATGGAATATGGAAATGATTATAAATCAAAGTACTACCCTACAGATTATAACTACGCTAGAGTAAAAAAGGATAAATGAAGAGCAAAAAAAAGACACGGACGCAAATCCCCCCAGGTGGGGAGGTGAATAGGCTCGAAAGAGCCTATTCAAAAAGATCTCTTGTTTTTATTAGCAGTGATTTACAATATCAGAAAATTTAAATTGATGCACTTTTCTCTTTGTTATCTAGGATCCAAAGGCTTACAACATGTATAATCTAGATTTTCAAACATATATGCTATGAGATATAGAGAAAACAAGTAACTTTACTTGCCCAACTATACTCCTATTGATTCAGCTGAATCATTGAAGCCAGATAGGGTTCAGATGTAGAAATTAAGAGAAAAGCCAGCAACATCAATAGTCGTAAGACAATGCTTAATCCATACACATGAGAGCATTACACCATTTGGCCTCCAAAGATTCTTTATTCCAACAATCAAAAGATTACAACAGTATTACAATAGAAATCCCTTCAATCCAACTCTAACTATCTTGGAAGAGGTAGCTTGTGCTTTTATTTATACAAAAACAATGAGATCCAGCCCAAGGGGGGTGCAAATTCCAAGGAGATAGATCACTGCAGCTGAGGGAGAGTCCATTAATGCTGATATGAAGCTGAACTGAGCCTACTTGTCAATCAAGGGGCTGATTGAGCTGACACATCAACCCATAAATTGACACATTAGTCCACAGAGCTTCCAAGAGAGCCCATGCATGTGGAGGAGAGAGAGAGGGTGCAATTCCCCATAAAGGCTACTGAAGATCAACTCTGGATCTGATTTGATCACCTCCTTCAGTCAAGGATTTGTCAGATCCAGTTAATATGGTTCAAATCTGACTGATTTCAATCAAATTGGCTGAGAATCCCCTGATCTAGGATTCTGGATTTGCTCCATTATTCATTAATTTGTTAATTAAAATAATCAATAAATGATTTTTTGGGGCTTTCTAACCTGAGTGATGGAAAATCACTCAAAACTAGGAAACAGTGGGTCTATAGGTTTACATGGTGCTCTTATCTTGAAAATGAGCACCTACATGAATGAAACTGATTATTTGGCCCACTTTTATTACAAAATCAATTTTTCCAATTAAACTATTAAAAAATAGCCTAAGTTTTGAAAAAAATAAATTTTAATAAAAAACAATGAAAAAATCAAAAAAATAAAAAAATAAAAAAACCTAGGGGGACTTAGACATGTTCATATGACTCGACCATGATGACTAGCATGTTTATACATTGACACATAGACTCTAATAACCTCAATCGGCCTAAATACCAAGACGACCACCCCAACTTTCGAGGTATGGAGTGAAAAACTCAAAAATTATTAGTCGTTTATTCAACAACTAATAATAACCAAGGGAAAAAATAGCCTGGGCTGATCGGATTGAAAAATAAAGTCTAAGAGACCGAGTCTTTTACAAACAATATCATGCTAGAACATTTATTACAATTCCCCCATGGGGTATGATCATGTGATATAGTACAACAAAGCTTCCCAGAAGTAAGAATGAAGGTCTTCTGAAGTCCAAACAAGTTATCCTTGTCCGGTTCACCAAGCTCACTTGATAAAAAACCACTAAGTACAACTTAGGTTGTAACATTCTGGCTCCAACTATGGGACGTGTGCTCGATCTGGTCCTATGGCAAGGAGAGGATATGAGAACACCAGAATATCTGGTTTATACACCCTGTAAAAACATCTCAACTTGACAAGAAAACCTCAGTAGCACAAGATTTACATAAAAACCAAAGGAACCATTAAGATGATTTATTTAAACAAAATAAATGTAACGAAATAATGAAATATTTTTTATATTATTATAGCTAAAACAAAAACGTGGAAAGTAAATGCTCTTTTTCAAGGAGCTTATTTTCCTACTCTAAGCATGATATAAATAGGGTTAAGTATAATAAAAAATCCAATGTAACCACCTAAGCATTTTATTAACATAAAAAAAAATTCCCAGTCTTTGGTTACCAACCAAAGTAAGGATACTTTATTTAGAAAATGCAAACCTGTGTGATGATTTAGCATGGGCGGGATGGATGGGAGATCATAGGCATGGATAATGTCATAAAAATTCTTCCCCAACTTGTATGTGCTCATGCAGGCTGCTTCTATCCATGACTGGATAGGACTGATATACCAATCAGAATGATGAGGCAGACTGACTATATCATCATACCGATCACTAGGGATTATCAAATGATAACTCGTTGCACAAGCCCCAAGTAGCTCCAAATCATAAGGAACCTCTATATGTGAAAAAGATGGCTGAGACTAATATTCCACTAACTGCATCACATCTAACTTTTCACAACACTATTTCACAATGTCTTCATTACTAATACCCTTCTACTGCTCTACATGATATGAATCTAAATGATCACGTGAAAAATCTGAATGCTCCTCTTCCATACTAAAGTTTTCCTAGGAATCCAGATCGATGCTCCCCTCTATGGACGTATCGTAGATTGGACTTCCACAAATTTTTGAATAGAAACTCCCCTTGTTGGACATATCATGGATGGGATTCTCCATAATATTTTCACAATTTGGATTATCTATGAAATTCCAATAGGCATCACTCCCATCCATGTCATATGTGGGGGACACTTCATCCATGGCATCATGATCCTACCTATCCATGTCCTCCTTGTATTCATAACAATCTTCTCCAGAAAAAAAAATTACAAGGAAATAAACTTTCCAAACCTTCATCAACAAGAGAAGAACAAGGTCTAGTGTCACCACACACCATACTGATCTTATCATAAGTTTCTTTATAAGCTTCTCTTATGATATCATGAAGAGGATATTCAATCAAGGAAACTTTTTGGACATGTTCAATGGGATCACTTAGGATGTGTTGCTCAGTGGGTTTCTCTAGAGGGCTTTTTGGAAAAATATCGGCATTGCAACACACTAGAGAATATCTCAAATTCTCAATGTTTTCAGCTATGGTGACATGAGGAGAGTCTTCAACAATGCGTTCCATCATGGTCTCCTCCTGAAGCTCTTCAATAGGATCATCCTGGATTTTCTCTTCCTTAGAATCTTGTTCTGTATTGGGAGATACCTCATATTATTTAATAAGATGCTTAATTACTTCCTTTCTTGAATAACTAAGAGGAAACTCTTTGATGCGAGTATCATGGACCTCCTCTTCACTTAAATGTTCAAGAAGTGATTCCAATTATTCAATACTTTGTATCATGGCAAAAGGTCCATCATATGTTTCCATGTGATACTCTGTCCCAGATAGGTAGAAGGTATAGATAGTTTCAAGGAACTTTTTCAAGCCATTCATAATACCCCTACTATCATGCCACTGCTCTAAAAAAATCCAAAGGAAGCTTGAAAAAGAAGTTATACATTTATTAGGAAGGCCCGGATAGAACCAACAATAGGCCTGACCCCAAAAAGTATGAGCAAACATTTCCATACTATTGTCTTCATGAAGAATATTGAAGTCAGCCATCTACTGAAGGAAATATTTGACATGCCAGATGGCCGAATCACCATAATTTCCATTACAAGAGTTAGGAAAACCTAGGATGTTTGAGAAATCGATAGGCAGAAAAATTCTAGTTATTTGGGCACCATATTTCTCCTTTAATTCACCCATATCAAAACTTAATAGTATGCATTTGATATAACCATTAAACATTGTATTGAAAAGATGGATCCATCAAGTGATGAGCTTTAAAGGTTTTAACATGTCACATGGGCTCATATACACACAACAAAACTTCACAAGTTTATGAGATAACAGGGTTTTATCCCTTCAATGGAGTCACCATGTGAAAAACTAAAAATAAGCATTTATAAATCTTTTCACAAAAAATATATTTTTCTTTTCTTTGTAAAAATAAAAAATGGGAAAAATTCAGTGGAGTCGCCAGATGAAAATTAAAGATCTACTCTAAGCATTCATCAAACAAAGCAAAAACAAAAAGGAAGAAAACAAAAATCATACTCTGAAATAAAAATATTTATCCCTGGCAACGGTGCCAAAAAAGTGTTGCCGCCTTTCACACACCTGGGTATCGTGGTAGAAATATTCAAGCCACTAGGTGTGTCCTTGGGGGAAAGTGTCGAGTCAAGGCGGTCACCTTGTTCTTGACTCCTTTTTTTAGGATCAACTCCTAACAAATCCAAGGGGGGTAGACCCTATATATACCCAAGAGTCCTCCAGATATACCCAAGAGTCCTTGGAGTATGTCCAAAACTAAACCTTCATGGCTACCCACAAGGAATATGTGGGATGAATGGAGTCTCTAAGGCTATTGTTCATAATGCACCCGCAGGTGTAACAGAGATCAGTGCCCCGAGGTCACTTTTCAGGAGTTCCTGCTTCCTTTGGGTATTTTGCCATCGTAATGGTTTGATCGAGGTGTTGGATTTTCACCTGATGGTTTTTCGATTTGGGAGAGTGAATCCTAATTATTCTAGTCACTCAAGTGCTTTTTATGCATCTTGACCAACCGTACGAACCGCAACCAAGTGCAGAGCATACACACCAGAGTCTTGTCAATTTTAGTAAATTTTAAGATAGGTGTTCTTGTTAAAAAGAAAACCCTCCAGGAACCTCTTTCGATCCAAGTGGATTGCAATCAGGGAATCAAGGAGGGGTTAATTTTATTATAGCTAATGAAACAGTTGATGAAAAACAAAACAAAGATACACAATGTTGGTTTTCTAATTAGTCCTACCATGCATCTCTTTCCCCTTTCAGGTCAATCAGGAAGTCGTGGGATAAGTATTAAAATTACTTTGAAACCTCAATTATGGAATATGGAAATGATTATAAATCAAAGTATACTACCCTACATATTAGAACTACGCTAGATTAAAAAAGGATAATCGAAAAGAAAAAGAAAGACACGGACACAAATCCCCCCATGGGGGATGGTGAATAGGCTCAAAAGAGCCTATTCGAAAAGATATTTTGTTTTTATTAGCAGTGATTTACAATATCAAAAAATTTAAATTGATGCACTTTGGTTCTTTTTATCTGGGATCCAAAGTTTTACAACAAGCTTATAACAAGCTAAAATCAAAACACGATGGTGGGGGAAGCTTCCGAGAAGCTCTGGTTCGTCCAAGAGTTGGAAAATGGGAAGAGTCTCCTTCTATTTTTTGTTATAACTGCTAAAAAAAGAGAGAAATTAAAATCAAATGTGCCCAAAGACACTTTAAAAGTGTTTTGGGTCACCACGCTAGTTACCAAAAAAAAAACTAAGTAAAAAATTGTTAAAAGGGGCTAATCTAGTTTTGCAAAAAGGAACCAAGGAAAGCAAGCTTTCCTTAGGATCCTGGATTTCTATTTGGGTAGCCAATGAGATATGCACTTTTCTTGTAGAATTTAAATCTTTGAAGAACAAAAAAATAAACTACCTTATGAGCAAGCTTTAGATCTATGTTTTAGCTACTTGTAGAAAAGAAAATTCCTACACCTAGATCTATCTTTATGAAATGATATTCTTTATGAAATTATAGATCTAAGAAGGAAGACTCTTATAAACTAGATCTAACAATATATATTCAATTCTTAGAACTAGATCTGATCATAAGAGGAAGAGACAGGTAACCGAAAGATTGATTTTAATAGAAAGGAGGAAGAGAAGGGAAAAGGCCCATTGTTGGATGGATCTGCAATGAAAACTTGTTAGTGGAATACAAAGGGGAAATGCCTTGAATTTTTTTTTAGATGTATAATGGATTCAAAATAGATCCATAGCTCATCCAATCCTTGCTACCTGAAAGCTAAACAAACAATCCTGCACGAAACCTCATGAGATCTGGATATATATATGAAAAAGAGACAAGAATTACATGCAAATAAACTTATTAAACATGTATAATCTAGATATTCAAACATATATGCTATGAGATATAGAAAAAACAAGTAACCTTACTTGCCCAACTATATTCCTATGGATTCAGCTGAATCGTTCAAGCCAGATAGGGTTCAGATGTTGAAATTGAAAGAAAAGATGACAACATCAATAGCCATTAGACAATGCTTAATCCACACACATGAGAGAATTAAACCATTTGGCCTCCAAAGCTTCTTTATTCTAACAATCAAAAGATTACAATAGTATTACAATAGTAAGCCCTTCAATCCAACTCTAACTAGTTTGGAAGAGGTAGCTTGTGCTTTTATTTATACAAAAAACAGGAGATCCAGCCCTGCGGGGCACAAATCCTGAGGAGATAGATCACTGCAACTGAGGGAGAGTCCATCAATGCTGATCTGAAGCTGAACTGAGCCTACTTGTCAACCGGGGGGTTGATTGAGCTGACACATCAACCCATAAACCGACACATCAGTCCACAAAGCTTCCAGGAGAGCCCACATGTGTGGAGGAGAGAGAGAGGGCACAATTCCCCATAAAGGCTGCTGAAGATCAACTCTGGATCTGATTTGATCACCTCCTTCACTCAAGGATTTGTCAAATCCAGTCAATCTGGTTTAGATCTAACTGATTTCAATCAAATCAACTAATAATCCTCTAATCTAGGATTCTGGATTTGCTCCATTATTCATGAATTTATTAAATAAAATAATCAATAAATGATTTTTTGGGGCTTTCTGACCTCAGTGATGGAAAATTTACTCAAAACTAGGAAATAGTGGGTCTATAGGTTTACATGGTGCTCTTAGCTTGAAAATGAGCAACTACATGACTGAAACTGATTATTTGGCCCACTTTTATTACAAAATCAAATTTTCCAACTAAACTATTAAAAAATAGCCTAAGTTTTGAAAAAATTAAATTTTAATAAAAAGGACTAAAAAAAAAAATGAAAAAATAAAAAAACCTAGGGGGACTTGGACATGTTCATATCACTTGCCCATGATGCCTAGCATGTTTCTACATTAACACATAGACTCTAATAACCTCAATAGGCCTAAATGCCAAGCCGACCACCCCAACTTTGGAGGTATGGAGTGAAAAACTATGAAATTATCAGTCGTTTATTCAAGAACCAATAATAACCAAGGTGTTGAGGCCTGGAAATTCGCAGGTGGCAATAGTAAGGGATTCTCCCCAATCAACTTTCCCAACTAGCCCGCTGACTGTTTGGAATGGGGAATCCATACGGTTTGCGGTCCGGCTACCGTAGGTCAAGAAACAAAACAAAGGATTTACCGGTTACGGCCCGGCCCACCGAGTTTTTTGTACTTTTTGACTTAAAGGAATGAAATGCAAGTGCCTAACTAAATGCAGGGAAATCTAGATGCAGGGAGCGGTCACAACGTGATGCGCAGGTTCTTACCTCTCGTCTTATGCTCGCAAACAACCAAATCAGACGCAATAAGAAATAAACTAACTATCTAATCTATCCCTAGGGAGCAAGGTGATCGTTTTGGGTGAGTAATACATTTTGCACATGCATTCTGAAGAATCACAGATAGCTTGTACTTCTTCCGAGACACATGAACACTTACAAATATTCAAATAACCAGATAGCCGATCATTTTATAACAACATTTATTACTCAAAGTGAAAAATATCCCAGAAACTCCTGAAGAACATTTAACAAGAACATAGATTCAGAACATCAAACATTCTTACAGTAAGTGAAACATGGCAGAAAATGAAATAGTTCCTCATCAACCTTATTCATTGAGTTGCATTGATACATTCCACTCTACACTCTCTCCGATAGGTAAAATTGCAGTTTCCTTTGCAAAACGAAATAGTTCCTCTTACAAGCAAACATTTACAAAATTTTCCAGGGGAAAAAGCCCTGTCTCTTTCCTACTTTCCAATATTTAAACTACAACTACTGAGTCACTCTGTTTCCCCTCAGATGCATGGTCTTTCAGTTTCTCCAACGCTTCATATTCCGATCTTTTGTTAGTATGTGATCATGAAACACTTGGTAACTGATCCGTTTCTGAGGTCACGCCCTCACAGTTCTAGACTTCGTCCTCCATTCGCATTGTTTCAATCATACCTCTGCCGAACGGGTTAGTTTTCTTCTCATCGTGGCACATTGACCGGTCTTCTTGAAACTACCTGCATTCAATTCACAAGTGTGGTTAAAACAACAAATATTATCGATTAACCACCATTCCACAAGAAAACGGCCGAGCATGCCGCATACGGGCCTGGAAAAATATCCAAGGGTCTATTGGCGGGAAAATTCAAGTCGGCAGCCAGAAGAAAGTGAGCTTGGGAGCCAAGAGGATCTGCTAGCCGCAACGTCGGATGAGACCTAAGTCGCGGCCAAGCGAAACGCGGGCGGGATATGCCATAAATCAGACGTTGGACGGCTTTTAGTTTCGGACACCGGAAGACTCTAGGGGCCGCAACGGTGGAGGGGGAAAGTTAGAGGATAAGCAGAGCAGACGAGAAAACTTAGTCGGATGTTGGACGACACTCAGATCATGCACGGGAATGATCACCTAGCTGCAACTGCGGCTAAGGAGAGGCTACAGGCAAGCGATTCAAAGGCTGAAATAAATCGGGCGTCGAACGACACTCAGATCGGCCGAAGGAAAGATATTGGAGCCACAACGGCGGAGGGGCTGAGACTTTGCAGCTTCCGATCTAACAGTAAAAAGAGGCCCAATTTTGGGAAACTTAAAGATCTAAGCAGTGTTAACAATCAAAGTCGTTTTCCTCGCGAAGGTTGCCCTGAAGAATAAAATTCTACTTGCTCACAGCCAGAAATCCACAACTTAACTGAAAATGAACATGGGATGAATAAACCTGCTGATATCCCATATTCAAAGTAAAACGAAAGAAGATACACCTGAGAGGCTCAAGAATTTTAATGATCCAACCAAGCAAAATGATGAGGAGGGGCCCAGAATTTAAATACGAGTAAATCTGGGGAGGGCAGTTGCAGCAGCAACAACTAGCAATTTCCTGGTGAACCTAGATCTCTGGGTGATCATAATTTGAGCAACAGACTGTTTAACCAGAATGTTTCTAATGAATTCTTCCAGCCATATGGATTCCTCGACCAACAGAAGTGCGTACCTTAATCATTGATGATGATCCATTTGGGAAAAGTGGAAACCGAAGCCTTCAAGTTCGGATAACTCTGTTGGGGCCAGAGGATGAGTTTTATTATTACCTCTATCTTGAGGTAGTTAACAATGTGGACACCACAGGATTGCAGCAGATAATAAACAGCAGTATCCGTCTATTCCTCGTTCCCATACCATTTTAACACTCTTGTGATTTTGGACTATTGTCCCTTTTATTTGAGTCTTTATGTGCACCTTTCTTACTGAATTTTAATTCAGGATCCTCTATCCCATAGTGTCCTTTTTTGTGAGTGGTCTATTTTAAGCTTCAACTCACGGACGGAGAGGATCTTTTGGCCTTTAGTACTTATGATTCAGCACCTGCTTTGATGTGTGATGCTTTTATAGAAGCTTGACTCTTTATTCGCCTTTTGGCATTCTTCTCTGGGCATGGGATCATTTATATTTAATACACTGTTCACCCTGCTCCTTTCCGTGGGTCACTTACTATTGCTCCTTTGACATTTCAAATGTGATATGGATGGAACCCCGACATAGTACTCCAGACTTCCCGAACTCGGTTTAATTCACAGGGGTTAAGCAGGACTTCAATGCACACGACATTTTATTTGAGAAAACTATTAGGCTGAAAGAACTCTTTAGCAACACACAGGCTGACACTCAACATGTTTGCCATTCCCCAAAACCCTTCATTTCCTCCAGACAACCGCAAGTTTGATCCCCTTATTGAAATCAAAACTAAAATTAAATAAAATGGAAGCATGACTCGAAAACAACTCTACAGCTTATTTATATACAAGGAAGAAAAATCAAAGAAACTCAAGAAAAGTAAGGCTTGAGAACTAAACCATTAACTGGCAAGTTCTCCTCCCATCCCTGTAAATCCTGCAGCTTATAAGTAGCAAGGCCAAGTTTGGCTACAATCTGAAAAGGGCCTACCCATAACTGCTGGAATTTGGTATGCTTTCCTTTCTCATCATGGGGGTGGTCCCATTTGAGGACTAAGTCTCCTATTTCAAAGTCTTTTGTCCCAGCTTTATGCTTGTCAAACCATCTCTTAACTGACTCTTTCTATTGTTTAAAACGTTCTCTAGCCTTGGATCTGGCCTCTTCTGCTTTCAGGAGATTATATATTCTTATTTGTAGAACTTGATCCTCCAACCCCCTAGACTCTTGGGCTAGCATGGAAGCTGGTAGCATGAGATTGGGAGGTAGGATAGCTTCTTTACCGTACACAAGGGTATAGGGTGACACTCCTATTGCAGACTTGGGGGTGACTCTGTCAGCCCACAGGGCATTGGGTAAGGCTGAGTGCCAACTTCGCTGGTTTTCTATTACGGTCTTCTTCAGGATTCTAATGAGGTTTTTATTGGAGGATTCAGCTAGTCCATTCCCTTGTGGATAGTAGTTAGTAGAATAATGTAATTTTATCCCTTTATCATGAGCAAATGCAGTCAATTTAATCGATGAAAAGTACTTAGAATTATCAAAAACTATTGAAATTGGAACTCCAAACTTGGTCATGATATGATCTTGTAGGAAGCTGATGACTTCATCCTCGGTGATCTTGCGCAATGGTATAGCTTCGACCTAGCGAGTGAAATAATCAGTCGCAGTAAGAATGTACTTATGCAGCAGGGAAGAATTCAGTTTTATTTCTCCAATAATGTCCAGCCCCCAATGTTCAAATGGTTCTGTGATCATAACAGGCTTTAGGGGTGCTGCTGCCCTGCGCTGTCTTCCACCGCACCTTTGACAAATGTCACATTTCCTGACATGTGCATGTGCATCCTTGAAGAGCATAGGCCAATAGTAACCGACTCTAAGGATTTTTTGGGCTGTAGTGTCGCCCAAATAATGTCCCCCATCCGGACCATCATGTAATTCTACCATTACTTTCTTTGCGTCCTCCTTTTCTAAACATCTGAGAAGAACCCCGTCATAATTCTTTCTGAATAACACTCCTTCAACAAGATGATAGGAGGCTGATTTGAGATGCAGAGCTCTTCTTTGTTTAGAATTCCAATGTTCTGGTAATATCCCCAACTGTAATTAATGCACAAGTTCCCTATACTAGGATTCAGGAGCTGTAAATAGAGGGCATACATCCATTATATGTAGTTCGGCTTCCTCTTCCAATGCTTGTTCTTCGTTATTTCTAATTCCAGTCATCAATTTGCATAGCCCTTGACCTTTCACTATAGTAGCCGGTTTGAATTCGAGGTCGTATTCTTGAAGGGCTGTTACCCAGTTGCCTCTTCTTTCTCCCAACTCTTTCTGAATGAGAAGAGATCTTACTGCTAGGTAAGGGACTATTACCTTGGTCCAATTTTTTAATATGTAAGGCCTGAAAAGCTTTACTACCTTAAATACTGCGTAAGCATGCTTATCAATGGCTGGGTAGTTTAATTCATCCCCTTGAATCCCAGTGCTCATGAAAGATATTGGGAATTCATCACCTCCGTCCTCCTTTTGTGTAAGCACGACTGCTAATGAATCATCGGATGCAAATGTGTACATAATGAAGTATTTATCAAAGTCTGGAATTTTCAGGGAGGGCGCATGGGCAACATCAGTCTTGATTTTTTTAAAAGAAGTCTTTTAAATTTGGGTCCACTTAAACTGTGTATTCTGCTTGACCATCTGCTGCAGTGGCTTGACAGTCTGAGCAAAATCAGGCACAAACCTATGCACAAAGTTTATTGTCCCCATGAAGGATTGCATTCCCTTTTTATTATGAGGCATGGGGATTTGTTCAATGGCATTGATTCTTTCTAGGTCTATAGATATACCTCTCTTTGAAACTATTTGCCCCAGTAATTTGCCTTATGTGACCGCGAATACGCACTTCTTAGGATTGATGGAAATGCCATACTTCCGGCAGCGCTCAAAAATTTGCTTTAGGTGGAACGCGTGCTCCCCTATTTTCTTTGAAAATATTGTGATATCATCAAGGTAGACCACCACACTTCATCCAATTAGTCAACAGAAAGCTATGTCCATAGCTCTCTGAAATGTCGCACCAGCATTAATCAATCCAAACGGAATTCTTCTATATGCGAAAGTTCCCCATTTAGTTCTGAATGTTGTCTTCATTCTATCTTCCTCGGCCACTAACACTTGGTTGTAACCAGAGAATTTGTCTAACAATGAAAATAATTCAGAACCATAAACCATCTGTAGCAATTGCTCCATGGGAGGCACCGGATAGTTGTCTTTGTTTGAGGCGCAGTTTAAGTTTCTGAAGTCCACGCACAGTCTGATTTCTCCCGACTTTTTCCTGACCGACACCAAATTTGACACCCACTCTGAATGGCAGACTTTAAAAATAATCCTAGCGTTCGGCAATTTTTTCACCTCGCTTTGAATTAGTGGCTCCAAATTGGGGTGCATCTTCCTTAACGGCTGCTGATATGGCTTGACACCTGCCTTAATAGGGATGATATGATTAATAATGCTGGTGTCATAGGTCTTCAAATCTGCGTAAGTCCAGGCAAATACATCTTTGTACTGCTTGAACAGACTGACAAACCTATCCCTTTCGACAGGTGAACAGCATTTGCCGAGGTTCACAAACTTAGGATCCGTCTCAGTCCCCAAATTTATCAGTTCGAACTGCAGCGTTGAGCTGTGCATCTTTACATTAGCGGGTCTCCGAAATTTTTCATTCAAGTCAAACATCTTCTCTAATGTTTTGACTCCTTTAGGGACGAAATTGTCAAATTTCATCTCGGCTTGGTGCTTTTCATCATCGATGATCGCTCCTTTGAATACATCCTCGTTGATCAAACATTCTATGATTTGCTGGTCATCATCGAACACCCTCAGACTGGTGATCATATCTGGTACGGAGGGCCTGAAAAGCAATTCAATAGAACATTTGTTATTAGTGGGTACCAGCCTGGCAGCTGATGTGGCCAAAAGATCAGCGACCGTGTTTTTCATTCTTGGGATTGAAACAATATTGAATGCATGAAAACGTTTAAGCAACTCCCATACCTTGCTTTGGTAAGCTTTCAAATGGGGGGAAACACAATGTATTTGATTTCTTATCTGCTTTACAACTATTTCTGAGTCCCCAAAAACTTTTAAATTACTAACCTTTATCTCAATCACCTTTTTGAGTCCCTGCAGCAGTGCTTCATACTCAGCCGTATTGTTAGTACACTCAAACTCTAATCTACAGGATAGGAAGTGTTTATTTTTTTGTGGATCAATGAGGACGCAGCCAGCCCTTGACCCTTCTAAAGTTTTAGATCCATCAAAAAATAAAGACCAAAAAACATTATCTACTGAAAAAGAATCTACTTCTACTGCTAAATCTACTATTTTACAATCAAACTCATAAGCCTGCGAGAATCGAAGGAGTTCAGGCTGGGAGTCAGATGTGTGACTGGCCTCCTCCGCTTGATAGTTCCCTGGTTCCAGTTCAAAAAAGTAGTTTCCCAACATAGGTTCGACGGGTATATTCTTCTCATCCAGTTGGGTAACATTGTACTTCATGTAAGGCTCTCTCAAAACCTTAATCTAATTGGGGCTTCCTTTGTATGGAAACCACAGGTGTGACCCATCTGAGGCGAAGTATCCATTCAATTTAGCTGACCAATCTCTGCTCAGGACCAGGCCATAAGCGTCTGGCATATCAGCCACCACGATGTTGATAACTTGGCATACTTTGTCATTTGATGACAGACAAATCAGAACGTCCTCCATTTCACCAATTACCTTAACGTCGGTCCTATCCAATTGTACCACCCTCCATGTGGTTGGCTTGAACTGCCCATTGATTTTCTTACATACTGATACGGGCATAACATTAATTGACGCCCCTGAGTCTACTAGACAATTGTGAACGTTATGATTAAAAATTTCAAATGTCAGGAGGAAAGGTGGCTTTTTAGTTTTAGACTTACCTCCAGTGCTAGCTTCTCCTATTTCTTCTTCATCCAGAGGCTGATTATCAGCGGGCTACTCCTCTTCTGATGCTTCCAGCGCTTTCAATAACTTTTCCTTTTGTTGAGGTACTTTGCACATCTCAAACAGCGGGACATTTGCCTTTATCTTTTTAAAATCTTCAACAACGTCATATTCTATTTGTTGTTTAATGGACTGAGATTTATCATCATTCACCTTTTCTTTGTTTAGTTCAGGCAGCATTATTTTCTGCTTAGGATCTTGGCTGGTAATAGTGAATTCCGGAGTCTTATCCACCACGGATTTATCTTGAAATTTCTTCTTGATATTTCTTTCCAGCCTTCTGATCTTTGGGAGTAAGAGACTGTCATTACTAACCGTCCCTTGACTTCTAGTTGTCACATTAGCCTCCCTGATATTTTTGTGTTTTTTAGTTAAATCTTCTTCTACATCGAGTAAGGAGACAGAACTCCAAAAATCCATAGTCTCTTCTTCCTGTTCCTTTGTAGAAGTAGAAGCAGCATTTTCTTTCTTTTCATCATCATCTTCTTCTGGTAGTCTCGAATCTAACATCTGATTCATGACTAACGTCATTGAATTTATCCATTGTGGGCAGCTCTTTTCAGAGTGAGGCTGCTGATGAAAGGTACAGAAATTTTCCATCCCTATCTCTATCAGGTTCATAGACACAGTATTGTGAGGAGGAGGTTGGGACTGATTGTTTTCCTCCCTTTTCTTATAATAAGGCCTATAGAAATTCTGTGTTTCCTTCTCTTTTTCCAAGTCTATGATCTTATTAGACAGCTTTTGCATCATTTTGGCCATACTCTCATAGTCTGGTGCTTTCTCCTCTTTAGGCTTGGTGAACAGTAAAGTTTTCCTTCTCTCTCCTCTTTCCCCCGATTGTTCTGGATAGTCTTCGATACTTTCTCTTTTTGCTTCCACCACCTCTGCTTCTTCGTAGGTCTCTGTCAAAGTAGGCTTGGCCCTACCTTTAGCAAACATGGCCAAATCTGGACCCAAAGCTGAAGTATAGTACTCAATTAGTACTTTGTCTGAAGGTTTATCTGTTTCAGAGAAATTTTTAAGATATGCTGCAAACCTTTGTGTGAAGCTGTGAACTTTTTCTTTTTCTTTCTTTCTTTAATGCACAAATTCCTTTCATGAGGGCAGCGTGAGTCTTTTGGACTGCATACTTGCTCCTGAACATTATTTCGAAGGTATCCCAGTCTGGGATAGAGTTGGCAGGCAAACCAAAATACCATGAGGCCGCAGCTCCTTTGAGGGTATGCGGGAATAGTCTACACACCACATCTTCATGTTCTCCAGCCCTCAGACCTTCTATTGCCAAGTAGAAACTTTGTAGATGATCATCCACTAGGATCTTCTCATTGGGGTCAAATTTAGGTAGTAACTTCTCAAAGGCTTGAGGTAGGTCATGCAAAGGGGGAGTCAGGTTTAGGGGTGACCTGGCTTTCCATGCAGGCGGTGGGTTAGGTGGATTGGGAGGAGGTTGGTTGGCGTTAACACCGGCCATGAGTTGAGGTGGAGAGTGTGGAGGGGAACCAACAGGAGTGTGAACAGGAGAAATGTAAGGGGTTTCTGGGCCTTCTTGATTGAAAGGTAGCTCAACTTCTTGCAAAGCAGTCTCTACAAGTTCTTCCCAGTCTCCAACCAACACTGAATGTTCCACTATAGGACGGTCTTTCTTCTTGTACTCTCTTCTAGGCAATTCATGGATGATTGGCAACCCTCCAATCTTCTTCACATAAGCACGGGTATGTCTTCTCAGATCGTTAACAATTTCGTTGCAAACAGGATATAGATGTTCTCTGTTTTCTTCTTCCGGAATTGGATTACATGGTCCACTGCTTTTAGAACTGTAACCAGTTGAATAATCTTGGTAAAACGGGTTTTCTCGGCCAGCCATGCACTGGCGGCCCTCCTTTTGGCGCCAAAAACTGTTGAGGCCTGGAAATTCGCAGGTGGAAACAGTAAGGGATTCTCCCCAATCAAATTTCCCAACTATCCCGCTGACTGTTTGGAATGGGGAATCCGTCGGGTTTGCGGTACAGCTACCGTAGGTCAAGAAACAAAACAAAGGGTTTACCGGTTACAGCCCGGCCCACCGAGTTTTTTGTATTTTTTGACTTAAAGGAATGAAATGCAAGTGCTTAACTAAATGCAGGGTGATCTAGATGTAGGGAGTGGTCACAATGTGATGTGCAGGTTCTTAC
>LPNX010271775.1:30879-71957 GCA_001517045.1 Pseudotsuga menziesii | reverse complement strand
CATGATTTTTCATGGAGGAAAGAGTGGAGGAGGAAGAGGCAACAAAGCAGATTCACCTCACCTAGTCTTGCTTTCCTATGTGCCTTAAAACACTGAAAAGCAGGGTATAAAGCAGAAAAAGAAAATGGGTGCCTAGGAGGCTAGGAATAAAGCAGATTTGATTCCCAAGGCTTTCCCAAGCGCTCCATGAGTCAATAATGTCAAGTTTGACCTCTATGGATAGGCAATTATCAACTTGCACATGGTGGGACTCATGGACTAGGAAAATAAGACAAAATAAATGAATTAATGTCTAAGTGGGTAAATACTATGGGTTGATTATTCTAACACTTACCTCTCGTCTTATGCTCGCAAACAACCAAATCAGACGCAATAAGAAATAAACTAACTATCTAATCTATCCCTAGGGAGCAAGGTGATCATTTTGGGTGAGTAATACATTTTGCACACGCATTCTAAAGAATCACAGATAGCTTGTACTTCTTCTGAGAAACATGAACACTTACAAATATTCAAATAACCAGATAGCCGATCGTTTTATAACAACATTTATTACTCAAAGTGAAAAATATCCCAGAAACTCCTGAAGAACATTTAACAAGAACATAGATTCAGAACATCAAACATTCTTACAGTAAGTGAAACACGGCTGAAAACGAAATAGTTCCTCTTCAACTTTATTCATTGAGTTGCATTGATACATTCCACTCTACACTCTCTCTGACAGGTAAAATTGTAGTTTCCTTTGCAAAACGAAATATTTCCTCTTACAAGCAAACATTTACAAAATTTTCTAGGGGAAAAGCCCTGTCTCTTTCATACTTTCCAATATTTAAACTACAACCACTGAGTCGCTCCGTTTCCCCTCAGACGCGTGGTCTTTCAGTTTCTCCAACGCTTCATATTTCGATATTTTGTTAGTATGTGATCATGAAACACTTGGTAACTGATCCGTTTCTGAGGTCACGCCCTCACAGTTCTGGACTTCGTCCTCCATTCGCATTGTTTCAATCATACCTTTGCCAAACGTGTTAGTTTTCTTCTCATCGTGGCACATTGACCGGTCTTCTTGAAACTGCCTGCATTCAATTCACAAGTGTGGTTAAAACAACAAATATTATCGATTAACGACCATTCTACAAGAAAACGGCTGAGCATGCCGCATACAGGCCTGGAAAAATATCCAAGGGTCTATTGGCGGGAAAATTCAAGTCGGCAGCCAAAAGAAAGTGAGCTCGGGAGCCAAGAGGATCTGCCAGCCGCAACATCAGATGAGACCTAAGTCGCGGCCAAGTGAAACGCGAGTGGGATATGCCATAAATCGGACGTCGGATGACTTTTAGTTTCGGACACCGAAAGACTCTAGGAGCCGCAACGGTGGAGGGGGAAAGTTAGAGGATAAGCGGAGCGGACGGGAAAACTTAGTCGGACGTCGGACGACACTTATATCGTGCGCGGGAACGATCACCCAGACACAACTGTGGCTGAGGAGAGGCTACAGGAAAGCAATTCGAAGACTGAAATAAATCGTGCATCGGACGACACTCAGATCGGGCGAAGGAAAGATCTTGGAGCCGGAACAGCAGAGGGGCTGAGACTTTGCAGCTTCTGATCTAACAGCAAAAAGAGGCCCGATTTTGGGAAACTTAAATATCTAAGTAGCGTTAACAATCAAAGTCGTTTTCCTCGCGAAGGCTGCCCTGAAGAACAAAATTCTACTTGCTCACGGCCAGAAATCCACAACTTAACTGAAAATGAACATGGCATGAATAAACCTGCTGATATCCCATCTTCAAAGTAAAACAAAAGAAGATACGCTTGAGAGGCTCAAGCATTTTAATGATCCAACCAAGCAAAATGATGAGGAGGGGCCCAGAATTTAAATACGAGTAAATCTGGGGAGGGCAGTTGCGGCAGCAACACAAGGGAAAAACCACCCTGGGCTGATCGAATTGACAAATAAAGTCTAAGAGGCCAAGTCTTTTACAGACACTATCATGCTAGAACATTTATTACAATTCCCCCATGGGGTATGAAAATGTGATATAGTACAACAAAGCTTCCCAGAAGCAAGACTGAAGGTCTTCTAAAGTCCAAACAAGTTATCCTTATCCGGTTCACCAGGCTCACTTGATAAAAAACCACTAAGTACAACTTAGGTGGTAACAGGTAATAAGAAGAGGAATGCTCCTTCTTATACCCTAACTTTGAAACCAACTCTTCCATCATTTTATTCTAAAAGTTCGTACCATGGTTAGTGACAAGCTCTTTCAGAATTATGAACCGAGTAATAATTTGGTTGAAAATGAAATGCGTGGCTGTCTCACTATCGGATTTAATCATGGGCATAGCCTCTGCCCATTTCGTGAAATAATCGATAGCCACTATAATGTGATGATGCCCCCCAATGGAAGCTAGGTTGCAATCCATAAAGTCAAGCCCCCACTTGGTGAAGGGACTGATGGTGATAATAGGATGTAATGGGGATGGATGCAAGCACATATTGTGTGTAAACACCTGGCAAGGGTGGCACTTCCTGACCGCATTAACACACGTCTTTGAAGATCGATGGCCAAAAATATCCTTCTCTCAAGATATTTTGGGTTGTAGAAATCCTAGATTAATGACCACAACACGCCCCTCCATGGAAATCATTCAGCACAACCTCAGCCTCATCATGGGTTAAACAATGACGCAAAATGGAATCTACCCCATGGTCATACAAAGTGTTGTCCACTATAAGGTAGTTCTTAGCTACATGACATAATCGTCGTTGCTCATCCCATGAAAGGTGAGTAGGGACCTTCAACGTTTGCAAATATACAATGATATCCATGTACCATGGGTCCAAAGTTGAGAAAAGGAAAATATGCTCATCGACAAACGTATCCTCATAAACCTCTTCCTCCTCCAAACTTGGAAAATCAGATATGAGCTCTGCAAAGATAAACGATTTCTTCGATTTCACCCAAAACGAATTCGAGATTGAACTCTTGAAAAATAACAATCCATTTATTGTATTTTTCCCCAATCATCCTTCTAGTGAGGATGACCTGAAATGAATTGATATGAGCTACAACCAAGGTTCGACGAAGGAGAATGTAATGTCTCAATATTTGAACTGCATGAACAGTGTTCAAGGCAAGTTTCTCCACATGGGAATAATAGATTTCCATATCGATAAGATTTTGTCTCAAATAATATATGAAATGCTCGTGGAGCTCCTCATCGTAATAACTAAAAACCATACCAACCGTCTCCATGGACGCGGCCACATAAATCAAGAAATCATAACTATAGTCTGGTGGACTAAGCATGGGGGATGATGTTGAGGCTTTCTTAAGAGCATCAAAGGACTCATGGGCTCGCTCATCCCAATAAAAAGGAGTGTCCTTCTTTAAAATACGCATAAATCCTTTAATCAAGTTGGAAAAATTAACTATGAATCTTCGTAAGAAATTTTCCATGCCTTACGAATACTGAAGATGTCTAATATTATGCGGGGGAGACAATTGAAGTATTGCCTCAACCTTTAAGGAATCAACTCTTATACCCTCCTTGGATACAATGAACCCTAGCAAGCAACCAACAGTCACAAAAAATATGCACTTATGAGTATTTAAACGAACTTGGTAATGACGGCATCTTTCAAATACTAATCTCAAATGGTATGGATGACACACTCTCAAATGAGAATGAGCAGTGAGGTCATCCAAATACACTTCGATAATAGTGTTGAGATCATGAAAAATTAAGGTCATAGCCCATTGAAATGTAGCTCCAACATTTTTAAGGATGAAAGGCATCTTTCTATATGAAAAAGTACCCCAAGGAAAAATAGATGCAGTCTTATGTTGATCCTCGGGTTTGATCTAAATCTGATTATATCTAGAAAAACCATCCATGAAGGAGAATGCCTTGCTTCCCGCACACTCATCCAAAATCTGATCAATAAATGGTGTGGGAAAATTATCCTTAGGACAAGAACGATTTAAGTCATGGAAATCAGTGCATATATGGATTGATCCCTGCTTCTTATCAACGAGAAAGGGATTTGAAACCCACTCTGTCAAGGGAACGGGATAGATAAAACTGACTTTTAACAGTTTTTTTATCTCAGCCTTAATGGTGGGTGCTTTTCTAGGATTCACTGCATGCAAATGTTGTCGAACCGACTTCACATCCAGATAAGTCTTAATCTCATGTTCGACAATACGAGGGTCAATACCTGGCATTTCCTAGTATGACCAAGCAAAGATTTCATAAAACTCTTTAAATAACTCAATATACTCCCTTATCTCATCAGGGGAACAACTCACCCCAATGTATATGTTCTCAACTTTGTCAGGATCGCGAGAAATATTGATAAGAATAGTAGGTGATAAATTCGCCATGTTCCCATCGGCCATCTGATCAAGAGAGCTCAATGGAACCATGGGACTACCAGTGTTGTCACTAAGAATCTCACTATATTCATCATGCTCCATACGATCGAGTTCAGAAAGAAAATATGATCGATGATGTAATTCTTCCAAAGGTAGCTCAACCCCAGAAATGGCCTCAATAATGGCTTCATCTAATGGAAAAACATCGTCGAGGCAATGATGTGTGTGAGAGGACTCAACTTCCCATGTATAAAGCACATACGAGTCCTCCTCCTCCGTCCACAAAGAGGAAGGACTAGGCTCTGCAACTTGATCATTTTTTTCTTGATATGCTACCATCCTTGCAGGCAATGGAACATCCATTTCAATAGGTCCAATCGAAAGACTCAGTGAAGGGAGAATCCAAGGATCGTCCATATAGGTAGTGCGAAAAGACATCGAATTCAATGAGGATGAAGCCCCAACAAAACTAGATCTGATCATAAGAACAAGCACAGGACAACTAAAGGTTCCCATAAGATACTGATACATACCCACACCCACACTCCCAATTGCCGGCTGAGAATGATCGATAATCGGGATAGAAGTTCCCAATCATGCATTAACACTCAAATTACGGAATGATGTCTGATCAAACATAATGATATTCCCATTAAATGGAAAGCATACTGCTCTAAAGAGATAAGAGGCTGTGGCTTGCATACTATACATCCAATTCTGGCCCAACAGAAGATTGTAGTCAAGGGGTGCATAAACCACCTTGACCTCGATCATGATGGTCTTCCCTCCCAATTGGACCTTAAGAGAAGGAAGAATCCCATGTAGCCAAAATGATCTACCATCAAAAGCTGTCAACATAGTAGCAGATTGAGATAACTCAGGAGAACCCAAAACCTTCCAACATGGCAAAGACATCATGGAAGTAGAAGCGCCTTCGATAATAATAGTGTGTTTGATAGTCATATTAAGACATCCTACATGAATCAAAAGAGACACATCGTAAGAAAAGCGAGGATGTATTCCCATGGTTTCAAATTTGATAACGGAATAAGAGTTATCATCATCAATCCCAAGAGCAGAAAGTAAGGCTTTCCTCTGTGGAGGACAAGTCTAAAGTACTTCAATCATGGATATCACACAAGGATTTTGGCCCAAATCCTCGACAATGAAATAGTTATGGGTGGCTCAGGAATTAGGATTGTGCCCTAAACGCTTTAGGACTCCCTTAGGAATGTGAGGTGGAACTTTAGGTTTATCCGTAGGTTTTTTGATACGCAAAGGGCTCGCGGGTGGAGCGGGTTCCTTTCCAAGTTCTGGTTGTGACAAACCATAATCCTTCACACAAGTCACAACCTTAGTAGCATGCACCATGTTAATGGAACCATGACCAGTATTGGCCTCTGGCATATTTTGATCTCCACCCGATGCACAATGAGGATCAATGGTCCTCGAGTTCATATTTTGATTGTTGGGTAAAGGATTAGTTAGCACGGCTAGGCCCTGTGCTATGAACCTCGAGGCATATTCGATATGAGGGCACAAGTGAGTGAGGTGGTCCTCCATACATAACTTGCAAGGAAACTTTACCTTACATTTAGTTTTCTTGTCCCCCACAGAATTACAAGCATTCTTGTCATTATAATTAGCATTTTCATTCTTATTCCCACCCTTACGATTATTTTTCCCTTTTTTCCTATTCCTTCTAGGCTGTTGGTTTCCCTTCTGGTCTGACGATTACACAAAAATTACACTCACCATTTGGGTAGGTTGAGACGAAGCCGTGGCTTGTCCCAAAATAGACAGATTAATTGACAATTGGCTCACTTGTTTCACAACCGAATCCATAGGTTTGGTACTTGTACATCCCATAATGCCATTCACATGTGTCCCAAGCTTGATCTTGGGATCGAAACTAGATCACAGAGCATTATGTATAATCTCATACAAAAGTCTAGATTGAGCGTAGATCAAATCCAACTCTTGTGCCTTAAAGATTGCTTGTTCCTCATTTTGGACTCTGGATGTAGAAACATCCTTCGCGATGTAAGGTAACAACGACTTGAGGAACCACTCAAGGAGAAATTCCAGTGGTATAAAGGCTCTAATCAACCGCTTCCATCTACGCCACTCTTGAATATGATCTGAGATATGTGTGTCTTTGTCTTACTGAAATGTTGACAAGATCTTGGTACCAACGTCGTAACGTACGGGTAGCTGAAAGTGATTGAGGAAAGTCATGGAAAGGTCATCAAATAAAACGAATTCCCCCCTTGGTAACTCTATATACCATTTCGTGGCAAGCCCAGTGAGGGTGCGTTGAAATAGCCTCAAACAGATTGAATCCTCATGAAAGGAATTGGAAGAGCACCAAAGGTGAAAAGTAGTGACATGCTCACTAGGATCTTCTCCAGCTTTTCCCTCGAAGTTGGGAATGTCCGAAGGAATCTTGTTAGGGATGGCCAAGCAGGACGGGTCATGAGATACCGGATCATTCTTAAGTCTTGATAAGTTAGGTAATTTCAATGTTCTGAGGAAAGAGAGTCTAATTTTAGTCGGTATATGCCATGCTCCCTGATAGTTCTAGTTCATTTAAGGCTGATTTCTATAAATACCATGGCCTTGGCCATAATAAAATCCTCCCATTTGACCCATATAGGGCTACATGGAAGCATTGTGATGTGGTGTAACTTGATTATGTGGGGCTACAAAGCCATAATTGGAAGAGTAAGAAAGTTGTTGATACTCGCACCCATAGGGTTGATAGTTTTGTCCTTACTGCGGTCCATAAGACTTTCCATGAGAAGCTCCATAAGGTGTCCCATGGGATGTCCCATGAGAATTTCCATAGTTAGGGATATGGGGAACTCCTTGAGATGGACCATAAGATGATCCAAAAACAGGGATATGACCTCCTGACACAACAAGAGGTACTTGAATATGATATACTACCGTGTGATCAGTCACAGTACAAACATGGATAGTAGTGATATTCCATCCCAAAGGATCACATGAATGAGGGGGAGGAAGGGTTTTCAAAAATGCATTCGAAGGAGTAGGGTTCAGGGATGAAGGGACATGTGAAGGGATGTAAGTGATGTTCCCAATGGTCACTCATTTCGGTTCTAGTATCCACATATGGTTACTAACACTAGGTCTAGGACAGACATGTGAAGTTGCTTCCACTACTGGGATGGAAGGTGCAATGTGACTAGTGCTTCCAAATCTCTTTGCATGGAAAGGAATAGGAGTGCCCCCAGGTGTAGTGCTAGGTTCAACTTTTGAATCAACTTGATGTGTCGAATCAGGTGCTGGGATATCAGACATGCCATAATGAACATGACTAGATATTGTGGGTTCATAATGAGTCTCGTCGCTTGGTAACCAATACCGATGACCTATAAATGAGGGATCATAACCAGAATATGAAGGTATTTTTGGTGAAGGATCATAAATGGGAGTAGGATCTTCATCCCCGACCTCATGAGGTGGAGAGGACATCTCAGGAATCTCATCCTCATGATCTCCCATCATGTGTGAATCAAAGTGAGAAGTAGTCTTCCCAGAATGTCTATTTCTCTCTCCCAAAGGAGGAGGAGATGTGGAAGGTGGAAGTCCTGCTAAATGAAGAGAATAGAAAATTTCATGGCCGAATCCACAATGACCCAAAAAATAAATAGACTGATATAATTATGCAAACCCTAGGCAAACTAGTGTGCAAAGATCATACACCGATAAAATGTAAAGCCAAATCGTAAGCAAACAAAATTAGGATATGTGAGCTCCTGAATGAAGAAGGTATGTCTCACCTAGGAGAGGCTTGAGACTCGTATACACAATAAGTGGAGGTTCGTAACCAATTATAGTGGCCCTCAACTTCAATGCATATAGCGAGTGTGTTGTTCGACCCCTACTTGGAAAGGACACCTGCAGAATAACCTTTGTGAAGTAGCCCCTTGATAACCTAGGTAAGGAAAATAAGGTCACCTCAATATAATCAATGCTCAGGTGGAAAGTCACAGCTAGGATTGACCATATGGGCAGGGTAACAAAGCCCGCAGATATGAATACAATCTTGGAAATATCTCTAGTGCTACTCAGTTATGACCAGGGGTCATCCCAATCATAACCGTTCACACTGCCTCGTGCTTAAATCCCTTGTAAGAGGAGTATCCTAAGAAACACTAATTATATAAAGGAATTTCACACTCTCACCTGGGAAGACACATAAATGTTTCATTTAGTAGTCTTGGAGAATTTACTCACAATGAACTATTCCAAGACCCTAAAACCTAATATTGTTGGTGCACTCTATAAAAGAAAAGAGTGTAATTCATTTTATTATGCGTTGATTTTAATTGGCTTATTACTCAAAAGGGAAAATGGTCATGCAACTAATGATGTTATGATGCAACAAGAAGTAAAATGCACACCTAACAATCAATGCAAATGCACTGTGTCAAATGAAAAATGGGGTATGCTACTACGTGAAGTGAAAAATTTTCCTTCAAATGAATATGCAATCATTCTTATATGAAAATCTGGCTAATATTCTCCAAGCAAACCTAATGCAAGTACCATGCAAAATGCAAAATGCAAACAATGCATAATGATGCAAAAAGAAAATGTTTTTGTATCTTTTGAATTAAATGAGATCAAAAGCAAAACTATGACTCTACAACCCCCAGACTCTACAATAACTACTAGACAACACCCAAGCAAAGCACCAAGGTAAAATATACCTAATGCACTAATCCCAAAACAAAAAACAAAAAATGAAATGACAAAAACATTTTCAAAAATTTAAACTAAAAAGCATCTCTGGTCAGAAACAGGGGTGTATACAGACTCCAAAAGCATACAAGAACACTCAGCAACCATCCAAACTCACCCAACAACACTTAATATTCCCCAAAAAGGAAAAACTCAGGGCATACGTGACTGTTTGTAGAAAATCCATGTATATACGTGGCTATTCCAGGAAAACCCATGTGTACACGTGATTGTGAAGGCCAAACCCACGTATAGGAAGAAAAAGAGATAAAAAAAGAAAACAAAAACCTGAGACAAAATTTATTCCTATTAGACACTACTAGGAAAACATGCCCCCATACCCGACTCAGAAATAGAGAAATCAGAGAAATTCAAGAACATTGAATGCTGACAAAAGCCCCAAAGGAAATGACTAGGAACTATTGAGTATGGTCGCCAATTCTGTTATGGAGAAAACTTCCTTTGGATTGGGGTACCACAACAGATAGAGTAACTGTAGAAATAAATCCCTTCCCAATATGCAAGAGAAATAAAACATCTAACACTAAAGGATCTCAAAACATACCTTATTCTAGATGGTTGACGTAGATCCCCATTGATCTTTTCCAATCCTGCTTGTGTTAACAATTTTCTCTCTCAACAATCAACAAACAAGACAAGCATGCTATATAATGGTGTTAGACCTACTCTAGCATATATAATCAATAATGTATAAGCAATTAAAATCATCCATGGATTCAATATTCATTTAAATGCACATCATTGGACAGGAAAATATATTTCTATTAATATAAATCAGATATTACAAGAATGACAACCTCTGTCGGCACGTTTGCGAACCAGAGAAACTGAGTCCTCCACCTGAGCCTCCACCACCTCAATCCTCCATCTCTTGATAGAAATATCATAAGAAAAGGAAATCTTAGGAAGAACACTAAGTGCTCCAAGGGATAAAATGATGCAGACTCAAGTATAAGCAAGCTACGACAACAATGGACTATAGTTTTCTTGCTCTTCAATTCCTCCTCTTCAATGTATTTAAAGGGTTCCTTGTATAGTGCTTCAATGGGGTAATGGAAGGTCAAATCCAAGCGATATCAAGGAATATGGAAGGCCAAGAGACAAGTGACTCAGATCCACATCAAGGAAAACTCCAAAAATATTTGGCCTTTTGAACACATCCCGATGTACACAGGTTTAAGGGTCATATCTGTGTATATACATGAGAAAGGGTTTAAAAGTCACGTATGGAAAATAACATGTGTTTTTAGGGATGATATTGGAAACATCAAAGGTACAAAAATAGTCCATGGGATCCAAAGACTCTACAGAGGGACAGGGAAGGCCATAAATATGTGATCTACCATGTGTGGTAAAATTAGCTGTAACAATAGTATAGTCCACAGTCTATCGTACCTTTTAGGTACTTCATCACATGCTTTTCAACTATCAGGTTAAAACGTCTAGGTTTAACAAGATATTGACTCAGGGTGTTCACAACAAAGCATATATATGGCCTAGTGCTTGTCAGATACATCAACAACCCAATAATTTGTCTTTATTGAGTCACATCTTCTAACTCTAATGATTCATCATATAACAACTTCAGGTTGGTATCCATGGGTGTGGCCATGGATTTACAATCCAACATATTAAATCTCTTTAATATTTCCACTGCATACTTCCCCTGTTTAAAAACAAAATCCTTCTAGAATCTACCACATTTCCAGGACGAGAAAATAGTGCATTAATCCAAGATCTTTCAACTCGAGTTCTTCAACAAGCTTTTTCTTGTAATATGCAATGTGTTTTTCATTTCCTATCAGGAATAAGTCATCTACATATAGTAATAATATGATAGGTTCATCATTCATAACCTTAAGGTAAATTTTAGGGTCGAATTTGATTTTGGTAAATCCCAAGCCTGTCAAGAAGCTATCTATCCTTCCATGTCAAGATCTAGGAGCTTGGTTCAGTGCATACAGATCCTTCTTCAACTTAAATACACAGGTCCCTCTATCTTTAACTTTAAATCCTTGTGGTTTTTTGATGTATGCTTCTTCCTCAATTACACCATTCAGGAAGGATGTCTTCACATCCATCTTGTGTATATTCCATTTCATTATGGATGCAATTTCCATGATTGTTCTGATGGAAGTGTACCTTACTACTAGCACAAATTTATCTTCATAATCAATTCCCTCTTTCTGAGAGAATCCTCTAGCCACAAATATTTCCTTGTACTTTTCAATACTTCCATTAGCTACATGTTTTATCTTGTAGATCCACTTGGAAGATACCAAACTCTTGCTTTCTAGTTTGGGTACTATTTCCCAAACTTTGTTCTTGATTATTTATTGGTATTATTTTTTCATTGATTCTACCCATTCTTTATTCTATACAACTTCCTTGTAGTTGAAGGGTTCTTGATCTACAATTATCACACATCAAAGATACATAGTTGGAAAATGGATTTGATTTCTTAATTGTTCTTGTGGAGCCTTCTGGAGATCCATACTTCTCTTCTTCTTATATGATCTCTCTTACCCAAGAAGGTTTTCTGTTTCGATATATATATCCATAGTAGGGGGTTCTTCAGGTTCTAACACATCATGATCTTCTAATGCTTTTATTTCGGGATAGGGTTCAACTTCTAATTTTATGGATGCTACATCCTCTTCATGTACTTATTCAAGCTGATGCTTTTCGTATTTATTAAGATATTTTTCTTTGTCAAATGTTACATCCCTACTAATCTCTATGGGATAGAATTCTAAAATGTATATCTTGAAGGATTAGGAGATTTCAGAGTATCCAACAGATATTCCCTACATTTGGGAAGGTTACAACCTAGTTTTCTTTTCTTTTGGAAAGTGAACATATACTAGACATACAAATATCTTGAGATGGATCACTTCAGAATTATTTCCTGTATACAATTCTCCAGGATTATTCAATCTAAGTGCACTATGGGATAATCTATTTTGCACATATGTAGTTGTTATTGGTGATTCATCACATAGATTCATATGAATATCTTGATCATGTACCATTATCTTCATTGGTTCCATAATGGTCGTATTATTTCTTTCCGCAACACCATTCTGTTGGGGATTGTAGGGAGTGGTTAGTAGCCTATTGATTCCATCTTCCTTAGAAAAAAATTCAAATTATTTTGAAGTATATTCTCCCCCATTATCTGTTCTGAGTGTCTTGACTCTTCTTTCGGAATGGTTCTCTATAAAGAATTTGAATTATTTGAATTTACCGGACACTTAATTATTTGTATTAAAGAAGTATATCCATGTCTTTCTTGAATAGTCATAATTAAATGAAACATAATATTCATATCTACTTAAATATATGGAAAGCATTGGACCACATACATCAGAATGAATTAATTCCAATGTACCTTTAATCTTTGTTTCACTCTTTGAAAATGGATTATTGATATTCTTCCACTTGCACATCCTTTGTAAGTAACTTTATGATCGGTATTCAAATATGGTAAAACTGTTACCACTTTTCTCACACAGGGTAATGCTTGTAGTTGATGTGACAAATACTTCTATGTCATAGTTCGCTTGAGCTAGTGATTTCATGGACAGTGGTTGTTTTTGAATGTCCCTTGAGTTTATACAATCCTTCTTCTTCTTCACCAATAACCACTTCATGTTCAATTTACTTTCCGTTGGTCCACATGAGTACTTGTCCATATATAAAAGAAACTCTATATCCTTTATTATCCAATTCTAAGATGGAAAGTGAGTTCTTCTTCAAACCTAGTACATATAATACATCCTTCATCTTCATGGAGAATCCAGAGTCAAGCTTGTATCCTAACCAATTATTTTGATGGGATATTTATAGTCATATCCTAATGATACTTTCCGAGGAGAGTTCTTATCTTGAAGTCTTTAAAGAGTTTTATTTTGTCCTATCATGTGGTTTGAAGTACCATTATCAATAAGGTATGTATATTCTCCAAGTATTACAGACCTAGAGAGTACAGAGAATAGTACATATTCTTCTAAACCTTCTTATTTCGCTTGTTCCCTTCGAGGTATTTCTTCTTTTTCTTCATCCTCATATTCAACTAGATGAGCATGATGTATTTTTTTTCTCTTACTTTTAAATGGACACTATCTGGAAAGGTGTCCTATCTTGTGATAGTTATAACATTGATATTAGGAGTAGTCTTTCTTCTGACTATTTTCTCTTTTCCTTTGGAAATTATTAGGAAGACTATACTCATTGTTACTTTCTGAATATTTATTTTCTTATTATTATAGTATGGGTGGCTAGGTCTTGATCATATTCTTTAATTAGAGATTCTCTGTTAACTATTTTGGCTTCCTCTTGGATGCAATCTTTGAATAGAATGTCAAACTTCATACTTTCTTTTCTAGCACACATAGTATGTATGAAGGAATCCCAAGGTATAGTGAAGCCATTGAGAGAAGTAATAACTAATTCATCTTCATCAAGGGAGTCTCCAATGGATTCTAGTTACTCCATTAACTTGGAGATCCTTGTGAAGTAGTATTCAATGGATTCTCCTTTACTCATCTTGGTACTCTTCAATTGAGCTACCAAATTCATATTTCTATTGACGTTCATTCCTTCATACATTTAGGAAATGGAATCATACATTTTATTTGGTATCTCTTTAGATGACACTTGAGGTATCAAGTGATATTTGATAGAATCAACAATGATCCTCATTTCCTTGATTAAGTCCTTCTGGTGCTTTTCCTTAGCTTCATCTTCTTCTGGTTCTGCAAATTCTTCTTTGCCGTATTTGTCAAGATCACTGTCTCTAAGAATGAGACAAATCCTATACTTCCATGCTCATAAGTTTTATATTACTTCTATATTTTCCTCAATATTAGTGCTTGGGGTCATCTTATCCAGGAGGTCACTAAAAAATGAAATTTATCAGAATGAAAAACTTACCTTACTAGGATATGCACTTGACTAAGGCAAGTTGGTTGGTCCTACAACTACCCCTAACACCCTCTCTCTCTCTCTCTCTCTCTCTCTCTCTATATATATATATATATATATATATATATATATACCCTTCACCCACACATTTCTCAAGTATGCCCCCATCCCCTATAAATTCCTTAATCCTATCCTAACCCCTAACCATATTGAACGATATCTCTTTCTCTCCCCCAAGACTTCTCCTACGCCTACCACAAATCAGGCTCCTTTGCATCTCTCTCCCTCTCTCTCTCCCTCTCTCTAAATCCTTTATTGCTCCACCTACACCTGACACCATCCACTCACTCTTTCCTTGTGCTCCCTAATACCCTCAACTCTCTCTCACACATACATACAAAAAATACCCAACTACCTACTATATGAATAAGCTCCCTTTTTATGTCTTTCTCTCTCCAGTCCTCCCACTAACCCTTAATATCCCCCCTTGATATTTATCTTCTTGCATCACTCTATCACTTGATCCTTTGCAGCAACACTACCTGCAGTACACAATATATATTAGTGGGATGATAAATCCCTATCACTTTAGGACATAGGTCCAATGATTATGCAATCCTCATTATCTTACTCCCCTTTAACAAGGAGGGTCCATATCATCGACTAGTTGGATTTTCCACAAATGAATGCAGGACCATATTGTCTGCAAATTAATGCATATCTCACCTGCAAATGAATAAAGGACCACCTCGTATACAAATGAATGTATATATAATCTGTAAATTAATGCAAGACCTATCATACACAAATGAATGTAGGACTCATTGTATACCATCCTAACCCTATCAGAGCTAGGACCACTTAGAAGAGATTGTTATTTCCTACAAAATCTATAATTGAATGTAGGATCACTCTGCATGTGAGAGTATCATTTGCAACTGAATGCCTATCTCTTCCATAATTGAATGCAAGATCTATCATCTAGAACTTAATGCATGACTCATCGTAGACCATCCTAATCCTCTTAGAGTTAGGACCACTCCAAGACAGTGTTATTTTCTATGGCATCTACAAGTCAATGTATGAACACTCTCCATGGGAGAGTATCATCTACAAGACCATCCTTAGATGGAAACAGCTAGGAGCACTTCTCTTTAAGAGCATTTTCTTGTCCATAAGACCATGGTCAAAAGAGGATAATATCATCTGCAAGTGAATGTCATACCTCATTAGTATCTACGGGCGCACTTGGAATTTTCTATACTAGAACATCACTTCCATTCCATCATTGATGAAATTATCATAATCATTCCCCATTTTGAGGGAGTTCCTTTCGGATTACAACAAGATTGTCAATAAAGTATTTAAAATTTACTCAATATAGAGGCTTGGTTAGCACATCAGCAACTTGCTCATTGGTACTCACATACTGGAGTTTAATAGCTCCCTTTCATACCATATCCCTTATGTAAGATTATCATATTTCTATGTGCTTTGATTTATCATGGAAGACACGAATATCTGTCATATTTATACAACTATAGTAGTCACATAGAATCATTATGGTATCCAAATCCATGTCAAATAGACCTGGCATCAGCTTCTGAAGCCATATGGCTCCACAACTAGTAGAACAAGTTGATATGTACTCTGCTTCAGCTGTGTTCAGAGAAACACTAGATTATTTCTTGTTAAATTATCATATGATGGTGGATCCCAGAGAATAACATCCACCTGAGGTTCTCTCCTATCTACGATATTTCCTGCCTAATATAAATCCATATATGCATACAATATGTATTTATGATCTCTATTATAGTATATACCAAAGTATATCATACCTTTTAGGTACCTCATGACATGCTTTGCAACTATCATGTGAACACATCTAGGTTTAACTAGACATTGACTCAAGGTGTTCACAACAAAGCATATATCTGGCCTAGTATTCTTCATATACATCAATGACCCAATAATATGTCTGTATTGAGTGACATATACTAACTCTCATGGTTCATCAAATAACAACTTTATGTTGTATTACCACCTAAGTTGTACGTAGTGGTTTTTTATCAAGTGAGCCTAGTGAACCGGACAAAGATGATTTGTTTGGACTTCAGAAGACCTTCAGAAGTGCTTCTGGGAAGTGCTTGTTGTACTATATCACATGTTCATGCCCCATGGGGTATTTGTAATAAAATGTTCTAGCATGATAGTGTCTATAAAAGACTCGGTCTCTTAGACTTTATTTGTCAATCTGATCATCCTAGCATGTTTTTTCCCTTGGTTATTATTGGTTTTTCAATAAACGATTGATCATTTCTGAGTTTTTCACTCAATACCTCCAAAGTTGGGGTGGTCGGCTTGGCATTTAGGTCTATTGAGGTTATTAGATTATATTTGTCAATGTATAAACATTCTAGGCATTATGGTTGATTCATATGAACATGTCTAAGTCCCCCTAGGTTTTTAATTTTTTAAATTTTTTTTTTTTAATTTCAAATTTTCCACAAAACTTAGGCTATTTTTTAATAGTCTAATTGGAAAATTTGGTTTTGTAAGAAAAGTTGGCTCGGAAATCAATTTCAGTCATGTGGGTGCTCATTTTCAAGCTCATTTTCAACTTTTGAGTGATTTTTCCATCACTCAGGTCAAAAATCCCGAAAAATCAAATATTGATTATTTAATTGATAAATTAATTAAATAATGGAGAAAATTCAAAATCCTAAATCATTGGGATTTGCTCCAATTTCACTGAAATCAGTCTCATCAGCTTAGGATTGACTGGATATGAGAATTCCTTGATAGAAGGGGCTTATGTGGGCTGAATAGAGAGTACATTAATGCATGAAATCTTGGGAATTGCACCCTTCCTCTCTCCTCCACACGTGTGGGCTCATCTGGATGAGTTTTAGTGGATGCTTCAGTTATCAGGTTGAGGTGTTAGGAAAATCAACTCTCTGATTGACAGTTGCACTTAGTGAGACTCAGATCAGACTTAGATAGACTCATATCAGGCTCAGATTCACTCCACATGCAGCTATAGTCTCTCTCTCCTTGGGAATTTTGCCCCCCCGGGCTAGATTTCCTGTTTTTGCTATAAATAAAGTAGCCATTTCCTCTTCCAAGCTAGTTACAGTTGGATTGAAGGGATTTCTATTGTAATACTGTTTTAATATTTTGATTGTTGGAATAAAGAAGCTTTGGAGGCCAAATTGTGTAATGCTCTCATGTGTAAGGAATAAGCATCGTCTTGCGGCTTTTGATGTTGCCGATTTTTCTCTCAATTTCTGCATCAGAACCTTGTTTGGCTTAAACGATTCAACCGAATCAATAGAAGTATAGTTGGGAAAGTAAGATTACTTGTTTTTTTTATCTCATAGTATATATGTTTGAATATATAGCTTATACTTGTTTAATAAGTTTATTTGCATGTAATTCTTGTCTCTTTTTCATATATATATCTAGATCTCATAAGGTTTCGTTCAGGATTGTGTGTTTAGATTTCGGGTAGCAAGGATTGGATGAGACATGGATCTAGTTTGACTCCACTACACATCCAAAAAAAATTTGAAGGCATTTCCCCTCTATATTCCACTAACAAGTTTCCATTGCAGATCCATCTAACAACAAGCCTTTCCCCTTCTCTTCCTCCATTCTATTAAAATTGGTCTTCCGGTTACTTGTTCTTCCTCTTATGATCAGATCTATTTCTAAAAATGATTATACATTGTTATATCTAGTTCCTAAGATTCTTGTCTCTTAGATCTGAAATCCCATAAAGAATATCATTTTTTAAAGATAGATCTAGGTGTAGAAATTTCCTTTTTGCAAGTAGCTAAATCATAGATCTAAAGCTTGCTCATAAGGTAGTTTCTTTTTTCTGTTCTTTAAATATTTAAATTATGCAAAAAAGTGCATATCATACTGGCTGCAAAAAAACAAAGCCAAGATCCCAAGGAAATCTTACTTTCCTTGGTTCCCTTTTGCAAAACTAGATTAGCCCTTTTTAACAATTTTGTACTTAGTTTTTTTTTTCGGTAATTAGTGTAGTGAACCAAAACACTTTTAAAGTGTTTTTGGGAACATTTGATTTTAATTTCTCACTTTTTTTTAGCAGGTTTAAAAAAAGAGAAGTAGACTCTGCCCGTTTTTCGACTCTTGGGAAAACTAGAGCTTCCCAGAGGCTTCCCCCACCGTTGCGATTTTATTTTAGCTTGTTACAAGCTTGTTGTAAGCCTTTGGATCCCAGATAAAAATGAACAAAGTGAAATTTATTTCTCTTATTATTGTAACCCATAATAATAATAAAAGGAATATCTTTGAGTAGGCTCTTTCGATCCCGCTCCCCACCCCCCCAGGGGGGATCCGCATCTGTTTCACTTTTTTGCATTTTTTCCTTTTTTTGTTCTAGTTTAGTATTGTCATGCAGGATTGTATACTTTGATAAAAAAAATTCACTATTCCATATTTTGAATCCAAACTAATCATACTACTTACCCCATGAATTGTTGATTGACCCGAAAGGGGAAAGAGATGCGTGGTAGAACTAATTAGAAAACTTGTGATTTGCTTATCTTTGCTACTTATCATTAATTTCTGTAAGTAATTGTTCTAAAATAAACCCCCTCCTTGATTCCCTTATTGAGGTCCACTTGGACCTAAAGAGGTTCCTGGAGGGTTTTTCTTTCTAAGAAAACACATCCTTTAAAACTCACTAAAATTGACAAGACTCGGGTATGTATGCTCTGCACTCGGCTGTAGTTCGTTCAATCAGTCAAGCTGGATAAAAAAACAATGTGAATGACTAGATTAGTTAGTTTTCACCTTCCCCAATTAACCACCATCAGGTGAAAATCCCACACCTCGATCAAACCGTAACGGTGGCAAAATACCCAAAGGAAGTGGGAACTCTTGAAAAGTGACCTCGAGGCACCAATCTCTGTTACACCTTTGGGGTATTATGAACACAGTCTCAGAGACTCCATTCATCCCACACATTCCTTGTAGGTAGCCGTGAAGGTTTATTTTTGGACATACTGCAAGTACCCCTTGGGTATATCTAGATTCCCCCCCTCGCCTAATTTTAATCAACACATATTTCACATTAACTTAAAACATACCAAGAGTCAATCGCAAAACATTCACTCCAAGAACATGCAAGTACATTGATTATTTCATGACTCCATTTTAAAGAACTGGACATTTTATTTCTATATATATATATATATATCCTGTGTCTTAGCATTTTTCTTTTGTGTGCTCATTTTCTATCTTGTCATCTATGGTTGTTTATGGTTAAATTTCAAACTCCTAAGTAACTCATTCAATTTAACATCACAATACTAAATAATTTTTCCTTAGTAAATTAATAGGGTCAACCCCCCTTGGATTCATTAGGAGTCGAGCCTAAACAGAGGAGTCAAGAACAAGGTGAAATCCTTGAATTGAGACTTGCCCCGAAGGACACACTGAGTGGCTTGAATATTTCTGTGACATTCCCCCCTAGGTGTGTGAAAGGAGGAAACATGTTGGTATCCATGGGTGTGTCCATGGATTTACAATTCAACATATCAAATGCTTTTTAATATTTCCACTGCATACTTTCCCTGGTTCAAAAATATTCCTTCTGGGATGTGCCACACTTCTAAGCTGAGAAAATACTGCATCAATCCAAGTTCCTTCATCTCGAATTCTTGAACATGATTTCTCTTGTAATCTGCAATATGTTTCTCATTTCCTATAAGGAATAAGTTATCCACATATAGTAATAACATGTTTGGTTCATCATTTCTGCTTTTTAATAATCTGTCTATCCTTCCATACCAAGCTATAGGATCTTTCTTAAGTCCATACATATCCTTAATCAACTTGAAAATGTAGGTCCCTTTGTCTTTGAATTTATATCCTTGTGGTTGTTTGATGTATACTTCTTCCTCAATTACATTGTTCAGGAAGGTTGTATTTACATCCATCTGGTGTAGATTCCATTTCATCATGGATGCAAGTGCCATGATGGTTTTCATTGAAGTGTACCTTGCTACTGGCACACATTTCTCTTCATAATAAATTCCCTATTTATAAGAGAATCCTCTAGCCACAAATCTTTCCTTGTATTTTTCAATACTTCCATTTGCTGCATGTTTTATCTTGTAGATCCACTTTGGAGATACCAAACTCTTGCTTTCTGGTTTGGGTACTATATCCCAAACATCATTCTTCATTATTGATTGGTATTCTTTTGTCATTCATTCTACCCATTCTTTCATCCATACAACTTCCTTGTAATTGGTAGGTTCTTGATCTACAATTATCAAACATCAAAGATACATAGTTGGAAAATGGCTTTGATCTCTTGGTTGTTATTTTGGAGCCTTCTTAAGCTCCATACTTTTCTGCTTCTTGTATTATTTTTCTTACCCAGAAAGTTTTTCTGTTTTGAGATATATCCATAGTAGGGGGTTGTTGAGGTTCTAGCATATCATGATCTGCTGATGCTTCTATTTCAGGATAGGTTTCAACTTCTAATTTTCTAGATGATACATCCTCATCAGGTACTTCTTCAAGATGACACTTTCTTTATTTCTTAAGAGTTTTTTCTTTATCAAATGTTACATCCATACTAATATTTATGGGATAGAATCCTAAAATGTATATGCTGAAGGATTTGGAGACTTCATAGTATCCAACAAATATTCCCTTCTTTCCTGAAGGGTCCAACTTGGTTCTGTTTTCTTTTGGAATGTGAACATATAATGGACATCCAAATATCTTGAGATGGCTCACTTTGGGATTTATTCCTGTATACATTTCATCAGGAGTCTTCAATCCAAGTGCACTATGGGATAATTTATTCTTCATATACACATTTTTTCTTGCTCCTTCAGCCCATAGATACATATGAATATCTTGATCATGTATCATTATCTTCACCGATTCCATAATGGTCCTATTCTTTCTTTGTGCAACACAAATATGTTGGGGATTGTGGGGAGTGGTTAGTTCCCTCTTGATTCCAGCTTCTTTAGAAAAAAATTCAAAATTTTTTGAAGTATATTCTCCACCATTATCTGTTCTGAGTGTCTTGACTCTTCTTTCTAAATGGTTCTCTAAGAAGGATTAGAATTCCTTGAATTTCCCAAACATTCCATTCTTTGTATTCAAAAAGTATATCCATGTTTTCTTGAATAGTCATCAGTAAATGTAACATAATATTCATGTATCCACTAAAGTATATGGAGGGAACTAGACCACATACATCATAATGAATTAATTCTAACGTACCATTAGTATTTTTTTCACTCTTTGGAAATGGATTCTTGATATTCTTTCCTCTTGCACATCCTTTGCAAGTACCTTAATGATAGATCTTCAAATATGGTAAATATTGTAGCGGAGTTTTCACCCCTGTTACGTGCAAAAGAACCTCCCTTATGTCAATTAGATAATAAGGTAGAGCTCATGGAAGAAAGATACAGAAAAAAATGATATTAGTAAAATGAAATCAATAAACAAATATAGCTAAACTAAATGAAAGAAAAAAACATGAAAATTATACCCTCTTTATCCTGAAAATGGGTCACCGTGCCCAATCTCAGAAATTGACCACCCCTCCATAGGATGGTTGGTATAGAGGATGTCTCAATGTACTAGATGGGATATGGTGGGGCTATGGAATGATTGGAAAAAATGGTGTGAATACTTTGAGAATAATGGTTTCTCACTATACTCACGGAATAGAATAATGGAAAAAAGGGATAAGAATCTTGTTGATGGAGACCTTCATGGTACTTTTATAATATGCTTTTAGATTTTTTTGCCTTTTCTCTCTTTTAGAGTTTTGGAACTCTATTTAGGGTTTTAATCCCTATTTAGGGTTTTAGCACTTTTTTGGGGTTTTATCCCCTTTTTAGGGTTTTAGTCACGTTTTGGTGCTTTTTGGGATTTTTGAGAGAGAATGAAGGTAAACCATAGTTGTGAAGGTCAAAATTTAGGGAAATATGGTAGAAAAATGATGTATGTATGTGGTTTATACCATGTAGATCTAGGTGAGCAATTTTTTTGCATTAACAAATTCCCCCCTGATGTGTGAGGGATGGAGCTCATTGTATGGCTGATAGACATTATAGGATCATGAGGATAGTTGAGAAACTAGAGAGAATTGTGAAGAATCAACGCTTCCTCATACGAACCATGGTGGATTTTCGTTTTTGTATTAATATTGGTTATCAACAATGGTTGAGATATAAAGAATGTATGACATGTATATGGATAAGGTGGGCATACCCATGCTTGTAACAATGTCAAAAGAATAAATAATGGGAGCAAGGATAAAAATATGGGAGCCGATCAATCTATATACAACTGGTGTTACATAATGGTGGCCTCAATGAGATGTTGAATATCCTGCTGATATGAAGAACCGATACATAGGAACAATGGCATTCTCTTGGAATGCAATATATTCATAATTGATGCTCTGATAGATCTGGAAGTGTACATAGATGGAGGGATTCTATGACAAGGAGTCAAAATATCTGTGGTACAAGATGCCATATCAATATTGGAGCTACCTAGAAGCACTACTCTGTGTCTTCTGAACACTATTTCCAACACAAACCTGGAATCACAAGGGACGTGAACTTGTCTGGGTCCCATAATAGACTCACCAATGTTCTAGACTCAGGTGAAAACTGAGGTCTTCAATCAAATAATGAATGGACTAATACCCTATACAAATCTCAACAGTGTGATGGTGTAGCTGAAGTCGAGCACATGAGACAAAACCACCCCGAAAGGCACTAATGACTCCTCTGAAGGGGTCTAAGGAACTCATCAATAAGGTGAATGAAACTAGGATATAGGGACCTCTAAGTCTATCCTATGGAATAGATGTGTTGATGTTGACAGAAGGAGACCTGCAACTAATCAAGGAAATGATATTTCCTTGACGAGAAGCATGAGGGGGATAATCAAAGGTGTGGGAGATTCTGGGGACTGGCACACTGAATGGGGGGATAGGGGCAAGGGAGCATGGGGGACTCAAACTTACTTTGTTTAGAGTAATGATGGAAGGCCTAACCTAGTAGCAAATGAAACCGACTCATGGGAGAGGGATCATAGCTGTAATACCGAGAATGTAACTGCATATGGGAAATAATGAGGGAGGTAATTGGACTAGTGATATCCATGGGATTCAAGAAATACTCATCACAAAATACTCTGAACAAAGGTAACCTAATGGGAGGGGGGTGTTTCCAAATTGTAATATGTAGGGTGGTGTCGAAAGACACGGTTATGACATGATGTCATGGATTTTAGCGAGACCAAGAAAGTAAATGCTCGATGATGTTTTCATTTTTGGGGAGTCTGAAAATAGGAAGAAGACTCTAGTGTGGTATCTTTTTCATATGTAGTCTTCTCAGTCTAGAAAAGGATAAAAGTGTGCACAGGAGATATCTCCCAAGATTTGGGGAAGGAATACTTCTTTACCATTGGTATTCCAATCAGGCCAGAAAATATTAAGCCTATACTGATTGGATGGTCATTCAAATAATTTTACGAGCATTAACAAAACCAATTTTGATCAGAAATATTTTCTTGATGAGAAGGTTGGAAAAGAACTTAAAGACAACTCATGATGATATTTTTCATAAATTTTGGTCCCAATGTCTTATAAAGAATAAAAGTATGCAAAGGGAAACATTCCTAGCCTGAGTGCACCAAGGTGGTCCTTTTCTTATGTTATTCTACATAATCCAAAAAAGGAGAGAAACGATGGATACATAGATTCCCTTTCAAATACTTTAACGAGCATGAAAGGAATCAATCATGCTCGATGATCTTTTCATTCTTTTAGGAGTCACAAAAGAGCTTCACAGAAACTTTGTAATGGTCAATAAAGAAAGGGGGAAGTGTTCGATATATGAAAAAGAGGTTATGTTGTGAACATGGATGATGGGAATAAAATGTAGAACACTAATGGGGCCCCCTTACAGGACGATGGATGGTGGTAAAACATGGCCAAATGTGTAGTGTAGCTGGGAAAAGGGACCTAACTATGTGCTGAAACACCTACATTTTGTCTATAGGATGCAAGGATAGAGTTTCTGTGGGGAAAGAAAAAACTACAAGGAAGAGTTAGCTTTGGGCCATGAAAACCCTGCAATAAACTGTTAGAGAACTAAACCTGCAACTAGTTATCTATGGAGAACCTATAGCACATTATTAGCAATAAACTCCATGCATGTAAAAAAACCTACAAAAAAAAAACTAACAATAGAAATTTATGGTATACCTTCTATCTTTGGAGAAATGGGCCACCATGTCCTAGCAGGAAGCTACTGATATATGGAATGGGATTTGGCTAATGGAGCAAGTGAGGGAGAGGGATGAATGGCTTGAGAGAGATGAGTCTCAAGGCACTCATAAGGGCAGAGTAACGATAGGCAGAGAAGGAGTGTTTTGAGAGTGACCCCCACCCTTGTATTTATAGTTTTTTTATTGAGTTTTAGGGTTTTAAGCCCTTGGTCAGGGATTTAGCCCCTTTTAGGGCTTTAATCCATTTCCTCCCAATTTATTGGCTCCTTTGGGGTTTCTAGTCTCATTTTAGGGGATTTAGCCCTTTTTTGAAGGATTTATCCCCTTTGAGAGCTATTTAGGTTCTTTTATGGGTTTTTTAAGCCCTTTTTGGTGTTTTTGATCCTTTACAAGGGTGGGGGGGTCAATGAGGATAACGAAATAGATTTATTTGTGTGGTGTAGGTCATATAGAGATAGTTGGGTAATGTTTTGGGTTAACATATTCCCCGTTGATGTGTGAGGGTAGGAACTCATCATATGGCCAACAAACATCCTAGGATTTTCTAGGGAGAGGAAGTGCTTCCTGGGTTGGGACATGGGGGCTTTTGGTTTTTGTATTAATATGGTTCCCATCAATGGGTGAGATACAAATAATGTGTGACATGTCTATGGATGAGGCAGGAATACCCATGCTTGTAACAATGTCAAAAGAATACCGTGATCTATGTTGTAAAATGTAAGAGACGATCATATACAACTGATGTTACATAGTGGTGGCCTCATTGAGAGGCTGTATCTGAAGAACTGATATATCAGACTCATGACATTCTTATGGAATGCTATATCTTCACAACTGATGATTTGCAGGATATGGAAGTGTACATAACTATAACGACTTACTAACATGGAGTGTCAAAGTATCTGAGGTACAATATGCTACATCAATCATGAATCTATACCGAAGCTTTGTTTTATGGCTTCGGAACACTGCTCAAACACAACCTGAAAATCATAAGGGACATGAAACTGTTTGAGTTGCTCAATAGACTCATCAATGTGATAGAGCCAGGTGACATCCGAGGTCTTCGACCAAATACTACATGAACCAATACCCTATACAAATCTCAATGGAACGATGATGTAGCTGGAACCGAGCATGTGAGACAAAACCTTCCCGAGAGGCACTAAGGACTCCTCTCAAGTGGTCTAAGGAACTCATCAATGAGGTTAATGAAACTAGGATATAGGGATCTCTGGTTCTATCCTTTGGAATATATGTCTTATTGTTGATAGAGCGAGATGTGCAACTAACCAAGGAAATGGTGTTTCCTTGAAAATAAGTGCGATGGAGATAACCAAAGGTGTCATAAAATATGGGTACTAACACATTGAAGTAGGGAACAAGGGCAGGGAATCACAGGGGACTCAAAATTCCTTTGTTCAGAGTATGACACAAGGGAGAACCAGGTAGCAAATGAAATTGACTCATGGGAAAGGGATCATCGTTGTAATACCAGGGATGTAAATATAGATGGGAAATAGTTGGGGGAGGTAGATAATTTTGGTATCGATGGGATCCAAGGAAGACACATCACAAAATACTTTGAACAAAGGCAAGCCAAAGTGGGAATGCTACCGAACTGTTATATGTGGGCTAGTGTCTAAAGACACCATTGTGGTACGATCTTGTGGATTTTTATCAAGCCCAAGAAAGTAAATATTCGATGGTGATTTAAATTTTATAGAGTCTAAAATCATGAATAAGACTTCGGTGGAAGCTCTTTTTCATTGATAGTTTCATGTTCCTAAAAAAGGATAAAATGGCACATAGGATAACTCGCCCGTCCTTTGGGGGATGGGAGACTTATTTACCATTGTTAGTCCAACCAGGACAGAAAAGGTTAAACCTGTACTGACTGGATGTTCATTCAAATACCTTTATGAGCATGGACGAAACCAAGTTTGCTAGGTGATATTTTATTTATGAGAAGGCTGGAAAAGAACTTAAATACAACCCATGAAGAGATTTTTTGTAGAGTTTGGTCCCAATTCCTGAGAAAGCGTAAAAGGATGTAGAGGGATATGATCTTGGCTTGAGTGTGACAAGATGGTCCTTTTCATATAGTAGTCTACATAGTCCACAAAAGGAGGTAAAGAATATGATGTAGATGCCCTTTATTATACTTTAACTAGCAGGAAAGGAAGAAAGGGAACTCAAAAATATTTTCATTATTTTAGGAGTCAAAAAAGAGCTTAACAGAAACTTCGTTATGGTCAACCAAGCCGAGGGAACTGGTGGTGCCCCATGGCAAGACAGTAAGAGGTGGTAAAAGGTGACCAAATGTGCATCATGGATGGAGTAAGTGGCTCTCAAACATACTAATACATGCACTAGATGGTTCGCGACAGAGGCACGCAAAAAAATGCAGAAGAGGCACACACATCATAGGATAATTATAAGTTGTGGTGGATGGAATAGACTACATATGATGTGTGTGAAAGTTTGGAGGAACTTATATTCCAAATTCATATGAGATAAATGATCTGACCTCCCAAAAATGGTTCGGGATCTGCATAGGCTGCGGTGGACAGATTAGACAATTATATGTGAATGGCATGTAAATCGAGGTAATGTTTGGGAAATGGCCCCAAAAATTACCTATCAAACATGAGACGATGGTATGATTAGCTGATAGAGGACAAAATACTGAAACCAACGATGTGAATGGTGACTGAAACGGACTCTGTATGGATCCCTTTAAAAAGGTGTAAAACAAAAAAGGACAAGATTATGCTACAAGTTATACTGCACATCACTTATAGAGGTGATGTTAGAGGGAAAGTGGTTTGGACTTTGATGGGGTCAGATATCATTCCTTTTTGAGACATGACGAACCCTAGGAGATAGCCCATTGGGACACAAAAAACACACTTGAAAGGGTTCAAGCATATTTTGTACTTGTGACATCATAGGAAGTCTTTACACAAGTCATCCATGTTTTGTGATTTCTTATGTTACCAAGCAATGAGGTTGTCACTATGTTAGCATGAATATTTCACCTTCTACAAACAGAAGTTGTTCCTTTGGTCTAAATGGTTCATATCCATAACAAATGAATGACAAAGGATGAAGACCCTCCTTGAATATCGTAGATACCTAGAATGCCTGTTTCTATAGTAAACATGTGTACCTGTAATCAGATTAAACACGCAAACACATCAAAGCTACCAAAACATAATCTATTAATCCATGTCAATGACTAAGGAATCCAACAACATTTACATGTGAAATCAAACAACAACAGTAAAGTGGGATAGAAATCAGCTTTGCATTAAGATTAAAATGGAGAAGTTTACAACCAATTAAGCCTTAGTGTTGACATGAATCTCCATGAAACCAAAAATTTCATCCCCATAAGCTCCAACTTTTCTCTCTATGCTCTCCAATGGATTGGGCCAAGTGGTCAATCCAACAACATAACAATATTTCAATGGTTCTCTCTCTCAACCATGGACATGAGCTTGTATTTATAAGGCTCAATGGATAGGGTTGGTTGAGATATTTGTGGATGAGGTGGCCTCTAAGATCCTAGGATGAGGGATCTTGAGCTCAATTGACCACAATGATAGAGATAAGGGAGGACATGATTCTCATGATCTAGAAGCCTCAAGAATCTTCTCTTTTTCCCATTTTACCTAGGGTACCACGTTTCTCCTCTTATGATAGAGCAGTTCAATTAAGAACCACTTATGGACCAAGGGAAATAGGGGGTGGCACCACTTATGGAAAACAACAAAAGGGTGGTGCACACAAGGAATGCCTCCTAGCTAACAAGGAAAGTGCGGTGCTGGGAATTTTCATTAAAGATTGACAAACAACATGGGTTTCCACTCCAAGTGCTGGGATTCAGGGAAATTAGGTATGTCAAAGGTCTTATCACATGATGATGATAGAATTTTGGTATAATAGTATGCCCCCCAAAGAATGAGTCTTAGAGGGATACGATAAATGAGAGATTTGAGAGAACAAGTTGTCGCTACAAGGTGAAAATGTCGGCACAAACAGAGCATGTCATCAAGTAGGCATCTGTAGTACATAAATATTTTGACTCATAAACACAAGTAACCAACTCATGGCTGCAGACCAATATAAGGCAGATCCATGGGAGGAATAAACAAGCATGGCTACTAGAAAACAACGTAGACCCATGTGATAAAGGACTCAAACTTGGACATAGCTACCAGACATACAATGTTGATCTATGTCATACAGATGCAAATTTGAGCATAGCCATGACCATACAAATGTGGATCCATGCTAGACATACAAAACCCCATCGCAACCTGGGGAGAAGCAATGAGAACTTTAAACAAATACCCAGGGTCTTCGTCTCGTCTTCCACAAGGTACAATTCTATCCATGCGATTACAATGATCTGAAGTCGAACATGGTAGAAACCACTTGATTATCGGTCAATGATGTGAACCATTAACAAGTGCCAGGGAGATCACCATTAATGTCAATGATTCCCAAGGTACCCTAGTACAACCTACTGAGTGTGAATAGATGTCCTAATGTCGAACACCCAGTCGATTATGTCGATCAAAGGCCAATGATGTGAATCTATGTTGAGAGCAAGAGAATCTGTCATTAAGGCATACACATCTCAAGGTACTAAGTATTTGTTTCTAATACTATTTCCCGGATGATGAGCTGATGTTGACAGGAATAGTCTCATCGAAGGAGGGCCATGATGAATTCTCACATCGACGACACAAAACTCAGAAAATAGTGTTGAAATGATGTGAATGTAGTAACCATTGAACTGACTCAAAAGTATTGACACAAAGACTGTGTTGACTGTAGAGTTAAAAATTCTTCAAATCCCCTTTGAACATCGGCCGGCATGACAAAAATACTTGGCAGCATGACCGAATAGGACAAACGCACAATGTGACAGTGGACAATGCATTCTTCTGAAAGACTCAAAGGAGTGGCATGACTCATGAAAGTGGATCGTCATAGAGATCAGCTAAATACCAAATTCACTGACATGGTGTGCAGACAAGTGCCATGTTCAAAGGTAACGACAAACTACTGCCATTTATTTTCAAAAATGATTCCCTTCCCATTTCCCCCATCATGATCGATGAGTGCCTCTTTTCAGTTTTAAGAGTTCAAAGAGGGTAACAAACACTCGATATAGCTTGTCAAAATACAATTCCAGACTCATATGTTTTACGAACCTGAGAGAGGAGGGGTTCGTTCCCAAAATGGGTCTCTCAATGTTTAATTTAACAAGTCCAATGAAATAAAACTCGGTATCATTCATGTTTAGAGAGTTTAAACGATTACTGAAGTACACTCCAAAGGGATCCTTTTTTGTATGATTTAGTCTCTAAGGCCCAAAAAATTGTGAAATCATACATTAGAGAACTCTTCCAGTCATGATTGGCTGGAGTATTCCTTTTTCATAAATAGTCCTATCTGAACCAAAAAAGAGATAACCTACCGTCAAATGGATGACTCTTCAAATGCTTTAACGAGCATGAACAAGACAATATTGCTCGACAATCTTTTCATATTTAGGGAGCCTAAAAGGAGTTTAAAGAGGACTCCATGAGGTTTCTTTACATAATGTCACTTTTTACAAGCCTAGAAAGAATCAGAAATGGACTCGATGATCTTTTCATGTTTAAGGATCTTGAAAAAGAGGTGAAAAGAAGACTCCATGATGTTTCTTTACACAATGCCAATTTTTTACAAGCCTGGAAAGAATCGGAAACAGACTCGGACCTTTGACACTGGGTTTAAGGAGTGTGACCAAAGTCTCATAACAAATGCTCATCGACCTTTTCCATTTTATGGAAGTGCAAAATAGTCATAAACAAACTCCCAAAGCTTCTTACTATAGTTTTCTTATCCTACAATTGACTCAAAAACAAGTGTTAAATGCGTTCATAACTAGCATTAAGGGATTACGATTGATAAATTTAGAGTAAAAAGTAATTTTACATCAAAACTATATTACATCAGACCCAAAAATGCCTATATAAGTCATGTAAATAGTAAAAAATAAAATCATTTTACTATTTACTCACAGTGGAGAGCATTTGGAGCACTTTCTTAACCAGATCTTCAGCAGCTGATACCCAAAGTTCCCACCGTCAGATTTGAGCACTGTCAGTTTCAGGTAATAGCTAAAACCTTACTCTTTCTTTTCATAGAATTTATTTTGAGTTTTTATGAGGTTTTGGGCTTGTATGGAAAGCCCTAAAACCTTGAAAATGGGCACTGCGCATACCCCTTATGGGATATGTGGTACCTCCCAAGAACCATGCCTAAAACATAGATGATAGGCAGTGCCACCACCTGTCCCCAACAGTGAATAGGCGGTGCTGGCCGTGGAGATTTCAAACTAATAGCACAAGCAATAACAAGTCATTCTTTTGATTTTAAATGATTAGAGATGACTCTAATGAGTGCTATGATTGTTTTTGGTAGGTTTTTGTTGCTCAAACATGGTGATATGGAAAGAAAGGCAACATGACAATGATGATGCTTTTGCTGAAAGGATTGCGGGTTGTATTGCCGCATTACGGGACTGTGGGCTCCTAAAATTCTTCCAGAACCCAAGCATGGTATCACACGAGCGGTTATCAGAGCACATACAGTGGATGTGGAATCCAGAACAGTAGTACTTCAAGGTTGGCACCCATATCCTGACATTGGAGGTAGAGTATATCTACTTCCTGACTGGTCTCTCGAGATGAGGTGCCCCAATCTCATGGACAGGTTCCCATGGAGGGGATATTACCACTCGAGAGCTGATAGATAGTCACTGTGCTCCAGGGATGAGCACATTGGGGAAGAAAATCCCCATCAGATCAGTGACAGATGGGCCCCTATGGACCAACCTATTTACTATGTAAAGGGTGGTTGGGAGTTAGGGTGTGCACCAGGCTTCTAGGGCACACATGTTATATGCCATAGAGGCCATGGAACCCACGATATTCAACTAGGCGGAATCCATGCTTCCAATATTCAAAGATCAGGAGACTAAGTGTCGGTAGGGAGAGCTAAAGCAGTTTGGATTTGGTTCCATTTTAGATTTCTTCTTCTTCGAGCAGGTTCCATAGATGATACCTTAGGTGGTCTTCAGAAGTTTGAGAGTGTGGGAACCCCGCATGATGAGGTGGGTCGAATTCATGGCTCGTATAAGAGAAGGTACACTACTACATTTCAATCCAAAATCTGATGGAAAAATCTGACGGCGCGTGGATTTCTCTTTTTAAACTTACCAAAAATCATAGGGATACATTTTTTTTTTGAAAATGTGGCCATAAGCGTCGTTAAGCGACAGATATTCTCATAACCGTCGGTTAAGCGATGGTGCCTTTGGACTCGAATATGAGGGCCTTCTTGGGTAAAAGCCTTATGGAAGGTAGAGAAGCCCACAATGAAGTTCTATTGCAATTGGACGAGCTCCAAGGTTAGATATGAAAATTGAATGCTAAGTTTAATACCATTGCCAAAGATGCTAATGGCATTGTCTTTGCATAGATGGAGAACCCACCAACTCAATGTCAAGATATTTCCCTAACCTCTATCTTTGGTGATGATAAACCTATTTCATTTAGGATATGTTAATATTACTTTTATTATTATTATTTCTAGTTATCTTAGTTTGTTCACATGCATATCTAGATATTATTATTATTATCATACTGTAATTTCCACATACAATATGGCCACCTAGACCATGCCCATTAAAAATAACAATTTTATGTTTTGTACCTAATCTGCAATTCAATGACGTCAATTTACTCATTCGCTTGAAATATAGAACATGGTCCACTTAGGTGTCTAACATAAGCCTTCTAGTCTAGCATTTACTAATGATAAGGAATCTTTCACCTAAGATGCATGCCAAACTTTTTAACATAAGGATGTGATTGTAATGGATGGGTTTAACAATTCTGTGTTTTTTCACAAGAGGTTATAGGGTTAAATTCAGAGGGGTACGGTATGTATACCTTTGTAGTTGCATAAAGGGGGTTCTTTATCTCAAACAAGGGATCTCATACATCAAATTGGATCCTGGCTTGACTGTGACCTTGAAAATAGATTATTATTATTATTATTATTATCACATATATTTGTCATATTCTTTAATTATAGTGCAACATATCAAACCCGTGCAAGTTTCTTCATTGCCCATGTAAGTTATGTCAAGTAGTTAATTCAAATAATTAAAATCATAAACATAATTTAATTTTGAATGATACCACCATTTCATTCATTTTTATTTATTAAAATCAAATACGTGATTCTAATAAACATTAAACCTATTAATCATGATTCTATAATCTATTATTCTAAAGAATGCACACAATTACAACCACCAAAACCCTATTACATTCACTCACCATAGCAACAATCCAACATCATCACCTTCTAAAACATTATCGACATTTCTAGAACCTTAAATAGTATTCAAGTTTACTTCAAGTGTTAGCCTTTACATTTTATAGTGGTGCCTCTAGGTGAGTCGTGAATTCATAAACTATTTTTCCATTAACTATTAAATAGTGGACTTTACTCCTTTCCTCCCACTCCATTTTGACATGTATAAGATGCATTAATCTATCCAAATTCTCTTCTTAGTGGTAAAATAGTCGAGTTCTTTATTCCTACCATCACCTTCTCCACCCACCTATTCCATTATGCTCGTACAACGCCTCCTCAAAATCTTCAAAAGATATTTCATGTTTTTCCCTTGTTAGCCTAGTGCCACTAAATTGATAAAGACTATTATATTATATATTAAACAATGAAGGGACCAAACACACATATTGATTCTTCCTTAAGTCAACTCCATCGTTCATTTTCCTTTGATTAGTGATGACACTAGTGCATGATTGTTACCCTCTAAACAAAGGCGTCAATTCTAGAATGGCCTAGAGCGCTTAAAACTTGAACTACTAAAATGCTTCAAGTTCAAGGTGTCATTTGGATAGAAGCAGTTGCACTCCAACAACAAAGGCTTGCACCTTTCCCAAATCCAATAGATCCAGAAAGGTCATCGGAGCGGTGGTTTTTATCTCTGCAATGCCCGATCGGGCTGGTTCCCGGACAGTTCTCAGGGCCTGGTTGCTTCGGCAGAACTCGGGTTTGAATCTGGGCTTGAGTTCGGGTTTTAACCGTGCGAGTATCGAGGTTAGGGCCGAAGGGTTCCGAGGGTTTGGGAAATCCAGGGGTCATGGAATTGGCACATGGATTTGCGGTGAAGATCGTGGCATCGGTAAATGTGTTGCCTTTGTACTCGGCTTCTGCAGGGAAAATATGGGTCATGGCAGCCAAGATCAAGGACGAGCAGGGGACTACAAAATTGAAGGGAGAGGGTTTTGAGCCTGGGATTCTGGTATGTATTAGTTTCATCAAATGCTGTGTTGTTGATTGCAATGGGCCCATTTACTCAATTCATCTTTCGCTTCAACATATGTTGTTGGGGCAGGAGAATGGGGTCAGGGTTTGGCCTCTGCGACCTCTGGTTAAAGTCAAGCAGAAGATAAGTGGCCATGGGTGCGAAAGGAGCCGAGATGAATTTCAGATGGATGGGGGCAGAATTGGGGATTTGGATCAGAACAATTCATAGTTAATTTCTTTGGAGTTTATTCCAAAGAGCATCAAGGGCGACACCAAAGCCAACGAATTACAGGGGGGAATTATTCCGAAAAAAGTCAGTAGTCTTTGGGATGGTACAACTCTTTCGAGTTGCTGATGAAATGGTCGCTGTCAATGTTGTGAAAGGCATAGACTTTAGCAAAGTATACGAAAGAGCGATCAACGTTCCAGCTTGTGCAGATCATGTGAAGAACAGTTTGGTCAAGGGACAGGGTAATGGTGAAAGAGGGTCAGATTTCAAGGGTCATCCCAAAAATGGAGTGATAGAGAGTGTAAATGGAAGCATTGTTTCAAATACCAATGGCGAAATATGGTCAATTGCTGCTGGGACACATTGTAATGGAGAAACATTTGGTATTTTACAGCAGGGGATTTTGGCATCTGGTGGTAAAGGATCTCCAGATGCTGTGGCCAATTGGGTGAATGGTATTAGATGCAACTGCACCAATGTAAAAATGGCGTGTACAGGGTTGTTCCAAGGAACGGAATCCTTTGCTAATGTGCACAGCCATGGAACCATAGAAACAGGATTTGAAGTCGGTAAGTCTAAAATTGCTCTATTTGTTCCTATTTTTGTCAAATTTTTTAATATTGTCAGAGTTCATTTCCACTATGGAGACTCATTGAAGTTGGTTTGTCTGGAATTTTCCTTTTTATGATGATGAAGTGGATCTACATTTTGTTTTGTATTGTCCAACATGAAAATTAGTTTATCATGATCGTTCTATGAATGTAATGTCTCTTTCATGTTGCTTTGTTCTTTTTAATCTCCAAATAGAACCTGGATGAGAAAACAAACCTTTTTGTAGTGCATGCTTAGAAATCGTGGAGCCCCAGGGGATCAACATGCTCCCAGCTAGAAATGCCTATGGGTTTTGGGATATTACCCAGCTAGACACAGGATAGGAGGGTGACCTTTGCTTAGATATTTCAGGGGAGATTTTCTTGCAGTGCCACAACATGCACATAGGAGTGATAAGGGTAGTGGAATCCCTTAAGATTCCATTGCTTAGTTGTCACAGAGTTCAACAACTTTGTTTTGGTAAATTAAAAAATATGAAACTATATTATTCGAACTGGGAAAAAAACAGGAATTGAGATAAAAGTTGCAGATGCCTCAAATGAGCATAAAATTCCAGCTAATTACTGTATACATCCCATACATTTGTAAATTTCAATCCAGCTATAACAATGATCATTTGCTGATATAATTGGTAAATTTCAATCCAACTATAATAATGATCATCTCCTGAAACAATAAAAGATGCAGATTTCCACAAATCTTGTATAAATTGTTTGCATAAGAAATTTCCTTAACTTCATTTCCAGCAACAACAGTTTGTCAAAATGTTCATCATCATTTTTACATTGGAGGCAGCAATACTTCAAGGCTTCAAGTTACTTAACACTCTAGCTCAGGGGAAAACTTCTGATCCAACTGATATTTTAGGCAAACTAGCATAAAGTGTTCTCACTGCTCAGTGATATAGGATCCAACACACTCAGTTGTTCTTCTGATCTAACTGAGATTTGAGCGAAACCAGCATGCATGGTTCTCAGTGATAGGATCCAACACACTAAATTCTTCTGATCCAACTGAGACTTAAGCCAAACCAGCATGGATAGTTCTCAGTGATAGGATCCAACACACTGAGTTATGATCCAACTGAGATTTGAGCCAAACCAGCATGGAGGGTTTTCAGTGATAGGAACCAGCACACTAAGTTCGTCATGGTTTTGTTTTTAAGTAAATTCTTACTCTTTATTCTGTGGGAATGAGATACAATGAGATACAATTGATGTAGTTAAGTTTAAGGTGAAACTTTGAATATACAACAGTTTAAGGTGAAAATTTGAATATACAATCTTGGTTGTAGTAACCTTAGTTATAAGTAGTTGTAGTCTACTATTCTGTCAAGTGTGTATTCCATTCTTCTGTAAATTGTTATTCTGATATTGATATAAATAGAATTCATTTATAGTAAGTAAAATACTTTTTCATAAAATACATATAACAGTGATATAGATGGGCACTTATCCTTTTTTATGTGAGGCAATTTAAGACTCTTTACAAAAAAAAATCTAAATTTTGTTTTACTTCATCTCATCATAACAAAGTGGAACAAACTGATTACAATTGTATAATAAAGTGGGACAAATTGAATGAATTTTCTTTCATTCAACAAAGAAAAAAAAGTGAATGCTGAGCTCGTAACATTAAACTTTTCTTTTCTTCAATTCCAGTCTTATATTACATTAAAAATAGTATATTGTTATAAACATTGAAAAGGTCGGTCGGACAGAAAGAGTGGAACTTCTGATAACAATACGGTTGGGCCTTTTGGTAAAAATAGCATAGGACCTGGGAATTACTGAACATGTATGACATCCGATCCTGCCATATGTCAAAAGTTGTCTCCAAAGATTCAAGCTGTACATGATTCTCAAGCTATTATGAGAATTTCACGATGTGGTCTGGAAATAGCTATAGCCGCAAGCTGTACAGGCAGACTCTTATAAAAAGATATTTTAACTAGGGACCAATAAGATTTGCTCTAAGTTAAGAACTCAATGGAATAGCACGTCATTTGGGTTAAAAATTGGTAGGTAATCTGAAGTGGTTAAGCCAGTAAAGTAGTCTTCATAAGAATCAAAAAAAATTAAATGGTCTAAGTGAGAGAAGGGGTTTTGTAGACCTTCCAGACTGGAATTAAATACTGATTGTGGCTGCTCCTGCGAGAAATTTTCCACTCTCAAGCTACTCTGAACTTCCTCTTTCTCTGAAATTGGATCTGAAGATGATGATGGCTTGGAACTGCTAGAATCCGTATACAATCTTGAAACTAAGTCAGTTGAATTGTAATTTGTCCATTGGTGGTTGATGGATGAAGGAATTGAATTGAAAGCTATATTCTGCACTGGAGCCTTCAGCATGGTGCCATTGAAAGGGATTGTTGTGTTTTGGAAGGAGTCATTCTGCAAATTGATGTTGGCATTCATCGGATAAGAACCAGGCGGAACTGCATTGTGGCTTGTTGAGAAGGTCCCAATTTCCTCAGATTGTCAGAAGATGGGTTGTTCTGTTCAATGCCGATGTGCTCAACTTTAGTTGAGGCAGGCTGATTCTCCATGTCCTTTTCATAGATGGCTTCCATCGGTGCATCCATAGGGCCTTCCTTTTTCTCTAGTGCTAATTTCTCGGCACTGATATTTTTGTTGTATATTCGACAGAGTACCCAATCATCCAAATGCATTAAGAAGAATAGTTTTAGTCAGTATACACAAAAGAAAAAATAGAGTAGACATTGAAAATATAGAATCCAGTCCCTAACTTATTTTTCATTCTCTTAATAGTTTCAAAATCCCAATCCAAGGAAAGGATATACAATTCCAGGTCTTTAGGCCTTGGAGAACTGATAAAGAAAACCATAATTCTTCCTATTAAAAATGCAAATCCAAGCATTTCATTGACAATATCTCTGATTGAGAAATCAATGATTCACACCCAATATCTTTTATTGCCATTCCAATCTAAATCTCAAACAATATCTCCATAATTGAGGAATCAAGCATTTAACCCAATATCCTTATTGCTAATGCCCATATACTTAATCTCTGTAATTGAGGAATCAAGCATTTAACCCTATATCCTTATTGCTAATGCCCATATATTCAATCTCTGTAATTATGGAATCAATCATTTAACCCTATATCCTTATTTCTAATGCCCATATACTCAATCTCTGTAAATGAGGAATCAAGCATTTAACCCTATATCCTTATTGCTAATGCCCATATACTCAACTCTGTAATTGAGGAATCAAGCACTTAACCAAATATCCTTATTGCTAATGCCCATATGAGTATAGGATGGAAGAAAAAAAGAAGAAAAGGGGAAATACTAATGTGAAAGACCATCCTCCTGATAACAACCACAGGCAACAAAGGAACCACAAGAAAACTAGCCTATGTTGTCAAAACTGCCGACTCAAAACAAAACAAAGAGGATATAGACCAACTTACTCTTAAGCTTCCTTTGTTCCTTGCAGGCCTACTAACATCAGCAAGACGGTATTCATGCATGATCCAATTTGTCTTTGAGCCTTTGGGTGCTTTCCCAGCATAGAAAACAAGAGCCTTCTTGATACCCACTCTCTTCTTTCCTCCTTTAGCATTGATGGGCTTATCAGCACCAGTAGCTTTCTAGTATCCAGAGCCAACATCCCTATTAGGCCTTGATCCATTTGGGTACTTTCTATCGTGGGGAGTGAAGAAGTACCATTCCTTCTCTCCAAACAGGGCTTTGTCTGTGAACAATAAAAAAAAAAAGCTCATTAGTAAGTCCTGAATTCCATCTGTTTACACATTCTAGAATTTGTTTAGATACACAAGTATAAGCCATAGAGAAAAAAAAAAAAAACAAAGAAATACCTGGAAGCTGCCATGGATCATATTTGTAGAGATCCACCTCTGCTATTATAGGAACAGGAATGATCTACGAGGCTGCCTTCTTGCACAAGTAATGCACAACCAGCTCTTCATCTATAGGGAAGAATCTGAATCCTGGAGGCCATTGATTATGCTCATGATAGTCCATATTTTTTAAGATCCATGGTTGTTCCTCATGAAAGTAACCCAAAGAAGTGCCCATATTTGTTGTAGGTGACTGTGTTTTACCACTTTTAGGGCCGTTGTGTGAAAATATAACTCAAAATGCCCCTTTGAAGGTTGTTTTAAAGATAATAAGTGTACAAACCAAGGTTAAACAAACTTGATGTTTATTGATTATTTTAGATTCATTATACTGTTGTTTTGATGCAAACTGCTACTCCATTGTTTATCTCACAGAGGCTATCGTCATTGAGTATTTAAAGATAATTTTATTGCAGAACTTCTCATTCATGCCTAGGTTTCACTAAATAATGCTAAGGAATGTTGATATAATGGCGCAGGTTGCATTTTGAAGGCTTAGGTATGCCCAGGACGGCTTCTCCAGATCCATATGTTCTTTTTGTTGGTAGAATGTTGGTGGGGTTAGGTGATGGATAAGGCACACCTCATAACAAGTTCACACACTTCTCCTACTACTGTTCGCACACAAGATTGATTATTAGAGGCTGTTACATGCTCAATTTTTTTGTCTTTTTTCTTCTTCATAGTTGTATGAGACTGTTTTGGGGTTGAAAAGTGCCCATAATCCATGTAGGTGTGCCTAGGACTGATATAGGTTCCCTGTGTTTTCTTTTCTCACAATTCCTCTAAACTTTGTCAGAGTTCCAAGTACAGACTCTATAAGCTTAAAGCTAGCTCCTAGCTTCCCCAATAGTTCTTCCTGCTTTGGCTTGTCATAACCTGCTTGAAGCAGCAAATTTAGTGAAAACAGTGCATCATCTTCGCATTCTTTTCCAATCAAACAAGGCTCCACTGGTTCTCCTATGGTTGAAGACATTTTTTTGTTGCCCCAAATTTCTTCTCTTTATTTCCTCTTCACCAACCTTGACCTGTATGACTCGTAGATCCTTAAGGGCAGCCTTTCCTATGTTTTGTAGCGTCTTCTTGCTTCTTTTGTTATGCTAACTATTCTTCTCTCCTCTTATTCCAATATTGTTGTATTTGTCTTTGGGGAGTGTATCAGTTGACTGATTAGCCATCTAGCCTATAAAAATTGAAGCTCAACAAAACACTCAATTCCTCAGGTATGCATATGAGCAGACTATAAATTGACACAAACACCTTTAGTCTACATAGCACTATGTTTTTCTGCCTCATAGAACAGTGAGAATAAAGCCTCCCAATATTTGGAAAGGGGGTTAAAAATAACCGATAAATACATTGTGCATCACAATATTATAATGGATAATCAAGAGAGATTTTACACCTAATTCTAGCAGATCAAAAATTCATCAAGAATACCTAGCCTTCTGCATTATAAACACAGTCAATACATTCATTTGCTCATCAATATACTCATAGGAAAAACAACATAGACAGTTTCCAAACTGGAAATAAATCAGCAGTTATCTATCTTGCCCCTAATCTCTTTAGGAAAATCATGAAAACCCATCATTCTTAATTGGTACACAGGCCCAAACTATGGTGTTCTTCCAAGTTACAATGATCTCTGGCTTGCTTGCATAGCTCCTCTAGATGTATGGCTACTCTGATGGTACCTAATCCCTTTATTCCCCCCATTACACAGAGAGAGGATGGTATCTTTTTACACAGAGAAGACCATGAGTTACCATCCTAAATTCCGTAACAAAAATGTATTAAACCCCTAAATTTGTTGTTAGTTGGAATTACAACATGAGCATTGAATCTACCTCATTTGTGGCTATTGGAGACCTACTACATGTTCATCAGATTCCTTCTTCATGTTCTTGCTCTTATTTGTCTTCATGTCTGCTCGGCATCAAAACCCAAGTGCATGAGCTTATACTTGAAAGATATTGTTTTGTACTTGGCTGGATCACTCTATCAGATATTGATGTTAAGGAAGCTGGTGCTTTTCCATGGAGTCCTGAATTGGGCAGAGACAAGTTGCTTGAAATTGAATACTTCATAAGTTTTAGCAGAATTCTGCGCCATAATGTTCATTTTGGCCATACAGGCGAGCTATCATAGCTGGAAAATATCATTCTATAGTTTTCAACCTTCATATTAGGGCTGGCTTCAAGATTTGGATTAGGCTTCACAAAGATACTAAGCATATTTGATCAATGTCTTCACAGGTATGCTGGCACAGTCAAGTCTAGATGGACATTCCACAAGATTACACTATCCTTTAAGCCCTTAAACAGTCAATCCTGGCACTAGGACATTTTATCTTTTCCACTGAAGGTATCAGAGATGCTAAACTGACTGATACCTCTATCTCTGCTAGAGCGACCATGTCTACATAAATATTAATGAGGCTTGCTTCTGTAAGTCTTCAAGTCACCTGCTATATATCATCTTTAGCTGCCACCTCTGATGCATCTCCTATAA
>LPNX010271775.1:0-29924 GCA_001517045.1 Pseudotsuga menziesii | reverse complement strand
GTAAACAGACTATTCAGCTTGATGGTGTTTTCAACATAATATCATATGAGCTTGTATCCAAGATACAAGAGATATTGGTCAACAATGATTTTAAGGTAACTGTACCATCTAATTTTCTATGTGCTCTTTTGTCCACATAATATGATAGTTCAACAAGAGGTTTCCTTCAGGTTGTTCATTATATGCAACCAATATTTGGAAAGAAAGAAGGAAAACTGCTTTAAGATGTTAAGAAAATTCTTGGCGTTTCAATCCCAAAGCTGGGACCATCTTCAGGAGTCAAATAGGCTAAGAATATAATGTTGTTTAGTCCTCATATTAATAATAAATCCAACATGTAATAATCAAACCCTATAGGCTGACCTTAATACTCATTGTTGGAGTCAATTATCATTTATTATATTTCATGTTTTTATAAGCTTTCAAGCTTCTCTAGTTTTCCATCCCTCATCTCTGTCAATATTATTATGATTCAGTTCAGTCTCTATAGCCTCCCATATCTTCCTTTCTCCATAGTGGTCTATCTTTGAGATGATCTTTGTGTATTTAATGCATATGTAGTGCCCAGTATTTCCTCCTTTTTCTATAGTTGCAAATTTCTTTTCATGAATGTATTAACTTTCTGCAAGTAGTCATATTTGGTTGGATGCTTATGTTTTACTGTAGCTTATACATACATAACATTTATACCCATCCATCCATGTATCTTTCTATCTATACACATACGGGAATACTCTCCATCTTAGTTCCTGTGTTCTGCTATGCCTTTAAATGACTGTCTTGGTCTGTATTGAGGTGAATCTCTCTGTTGTGCCTTTAAAATGATTGTCTTGGTGTGTATGGAGGTGAATCTCTCTGGTTATGATTGGAGTGTAAAATGTCGAAATAATTGGGGAAAGACTCAAATTCAATCTTCTAATAGTAATTATCCACAGGATGAGATACACTCTCAATAGGTAAGCAACCAATCAAACTATAAAGTTAATGTTTATAAAAAGGATTTCATTAAATGAGTAGTATTATATACATTTAACAACAAAACGATTAGCATGATTGCATGCCCGAGGATTTTGGAGTCTTGGACAGTCATACAGTATACTCCTTGAGGATATAAATTTACAAAACATTTCAGAAGTAAAAGAAACCATATGTAAATACCCCAGAATGAAAAAAATCAAACCCAGTAACATGGGCCTCACAAGACAAGAAGAATAAACATAAACACTGTTAAGGGGGTTCCTATCCATCATCCTTGTTTCCATCATCCTAAAGCATGGTTGTCAAAGGTTATAACTATTTTTAGAATTACAAGATACAAGTACACTTCATACCTATATCATAATGTGGAAACATTTACATGCTGTATTTTTCTTAGAGTATTTTTTTGATATTCCTATAAGATTGCAAGAAGGTGAAGTGTTGTAACAAGGAACACATTGTAGATTACTTGTTTGACAGAACTTATATGAAACAACATGGTTAATTTCCAGGCCTGTAAGCCTGAACGCTTTGGCTGAAAAGCAAAGATTGGATACATGCAACATGAAAAGAGAGAAGCAATTCGAAGGAACACATTGTAGATTACTTGTTTGACAGAACTTATATGAAACAACATGGTTAATTTCCAGGCCTGTAAGCCTGAATGCTTTGGCTGAAAAGCGAAGATTGGATACATGCAACATGAAAAGAGAGAAGCAATTTGAAGTGTAATGATGGAGGGGATACATCAAGCCAATTTGAAGCTATTTAAAAAAAAAAAATATTCACTGCCATCGCTTAAGCGATGGTTATAAATGTCGCTTATCCGTCGCTTACTTTTTCTTACCGTCACTTAAGCAATGGTTCTTGATGTCACTTATCCGACGCTAACCCTTTCTCTCCATCGCTTAAGCGATGGCACTTCATGTCTCTTATCCAACGATTACAGTTTATATTAATCGCTTCACTGACGGCATGAAGGTGTTTTAAAAAAAAAATTGACTAACCGTCGCTTATTCGACGGCCCTGCTGTCGCTTAATCGACGGCATGAAGGTTATTTTCTTAAAAAATTTCACTACCGTCGAAGAAAGGCTGTCGCTTAACTGACGCTTTACATTTAACCGACGGTAAAATGAGGTGTCTCTTAACCGACGGTTTCGAAAGATGTCGGATAACCGAAGTTTTCGACGCTTAAAAAAAAATCATAGTGTCGTACATGCGACAGGGAAGTGTCGAAAATCCGACAATACTGCCGTCGGATTTTTGGCAGAAATGTAGTAGTGGTGGAGGGAAGGTGAAGTTCAGTGACCCATTCTTTAGATGGCTCCGAGATCATATCCTCATGGTTGAGGATTATGCTTACACATGTACAGAATTCATCGGAGATCCTGACCTACCACTCCCACCTAGTGGATAGTGGGGCGACATCGGTAAGAAGCAAGAAACCCTAAACTGGACTAAATGTTTTTATGTTTTTTAATGTTTTATATTTTTTATGTTAAGTGACAAGACCTGTACATTCTCATGCAGATGTTGGAGGAGCGCGACCAGGAGGAGCTTCTCCACTGGATAGGTGAACTGGAGCCCTCTTTGTACCACAGGGTGATGATATCACTGGGGATTTAGAGGAAAACCTGTAGAGGTTGACCTTCGATATCTCAGATGCTTCCATTGATGACCTCCCGATGAGGTATCAGAGACCTATAGTAGGAGTATTGAGTCGATTCAGTAGGCGGCTGCGTAGAGTAGCTCGGGCAGTGATGTGCTACCATGAGCATCACTAGTGTATGAGATATGTACTGAAAGCTGACAGATTCAGGATTTTGTACAGTGATTTTGGCTGAAATCCTATGTGCTTCAGATGAGGTGTTGGGACCTTTTTTTGTAAACTTTTTTGTATATATATATACAGACTTTACCTGGTGTTTATATGTCTCAAATGGTAAATTCATTTTATATGAGTTTTATGTGTCTTTAAATGTTTATTTACAATGGACCATGTTTGATTTCAATGTCATGAATGGGAAATATGCCAATCTATGATGTAATTAGCTAATGAGTCAGAAACTACATTATGTTCCCTAGGGATATGCCTATAAGTTATGGTTTCAAATGATCTTTCTAGAAAACATACTCTATGGAAAAGGCAGAGAAGCATAGGGTCTCTAATGGTGTAAATATGGTTTAAATGGAAAACCACGAGTTGTGAGTCCATCAAGACTACCAGATTGCAAACATCTTGGGAGGAAGCTTCAGTCAAAAGATCAATGATTGCTTCATACTCGGTGATGTTATTAGTAGTGGGACCTATACAAACCACTCTTGAACTGACCAAATCTTCAACCAGGGAATAGAGGACCCAAGTAGCTGAGGCAAGATTCAAGGTGTGGCGGCAAGCACCATCAGCGAAGACGTAGAAAGCCATTTGCATGACGAAAACATGGTATAAACAAACGTGGACACTAAACTCAAAACCATCTTGAAAATACTAAAAGCATGCTAAAATCCAAACAATATACATATATACAAGATACTACCCAAGAAATACCTAGGCATAGTACCTTTTCAGGTACAACCCATTGCAAGGTTTCCCCAAAGGGATTCCATCATAATCAATGAGCTTGTAGGCTCCTTTCTCTAAAACCTTAGAAATTACGAAAGCTATGTACCAAATGGACCCGAACTTACCCTTTCCTAGTTTGTCATATCTCTGATCATAAGTCAAGACTAGGTCACCCTCATTAAAGGCACGAGGTTGGATGGATTTATCATACTGCACCTTGACGTGTTTCTTATGTGCCTCATTAGCCAAGGTAGCATCTCTCCGAGCCTCATCAAGGTTATTCAAGTACAAAAATCTTTCTTCCTCTACAGAAGTGTCTGGGAGAAGTTCGACGACAATTTGTAAAGATGGAATCTGACATTGAATTGGTAAGACAGCTTCAATTCCATAGACAAGATGGAATGGCGTGAAACTAGTGGTTGTTTTTACTGAAGGCCGATAAGACCAAAGAGTGAAGAAAAGAACATGGTTCCATTTGGATTTATGATCTCCAACCATCCGATGAAGCATAGTTTTTAAAACTTTGTTAATGGCCTCTACCTGACCATTAGCTTGTGGCTAATATGGTGTAGAGTTTTCATGGTGAAAACCTAGCTTGGCACTCAGTTCCTCCATCATTTGATTACAGAAATGGGATCCGTGATCAGTAACGATGGAATGTGGGACTCTGAATCTAGCTATGATATGATTGAATAGGAAGAGAGCAGTAGTCTTACCATCTTCTACATATGTAGGCATGGCTACAGCCCATTTTGTGAAATAGTCAATGGCTACAATGATGTAACCATGCCCCCTAGCTGAGGTAGGCTTACAATGCATGAAGTCAATCCCCCATTTGGCAAATGGGCCAACGACAATGACGGGGTGTAGCAGAGAAAGATGGGTGTGCTTTTTAGGATAAAAGTGTTGACAAGGTGGGAATTTATTAACAGCCTCATGATAGTCTTTGAAGAAAGATGGCTAGAAATAGCCAGCGTGAAGGATTTTATGGGCTGTAGCCATCCTAGATAAATGACTGCCACATTCTCTAGAGTGGAAATCATTCAACACATGTTCAGTCTCCTCATGGGTGAGGCATCGCCGGAGAATAGAGTCAATCCCATGTCTATATAAGGTATCATTCAAAATGAGGTAGTATTTTGCATGGTGACGGATGCGGCAGTGATCGTCATGGGATAAATGTGGCTGAAATCATTATGTTTGGAAATAAATAAGCAAATATCCATACCAGGGGTTGGTAGTGCTAATTAGGAATAGGAATTCATCTAGAAATGAATCACTGGGCTCAGATTCCATCGAAGCACATGGAAGATCACACATGAGCTCGACAAATACCAAGGATTTCTTTGATGTGGCTTTGGAAAATTCTAGATCAAACTCCTGCAGTATAACTATCCATTGGGAGTACTTGCCCCCAAGCACCTAATGAGTCAGGATGCAATACATAGTGTTCTGGTTTTCCAATAGAGTGGTAGTGCAAAGCAGAATGTAGTGACAAAATGTTTGTACAGCAATGACCGTGGCCAATGCTAACTTTTCCACATGTGACTAGCAAGTTTCGACATCCATAAGATTCTTAGTGGCATAATAAATCACGTGCCCCTGACCGTGGAGATTTTCCTGCACTAAAACCACAGCTATGGTAGTAGCGGAGGAAGCAATATACAGAAGAAAGTCCTTTGAATAATCCGGGGGGTGTATCATGGGTGAACGAGTCAAAGCGTACTTAATATTATCAAAGGTGCGTTGGGCCTGGTCATCCCAGAAGAACGGGGCTGTTCTTCTTGAGGAGACGCATATAACCGTGCGTTTTCTCTGTGAAATTGTACATGAAACGACGAAGAAAGTTTTTCTTCCATTGCAAACTTTGGAGTTTTAGGAGATTAGTTGGGGCTGGTAGAGCTAAAATGAAGGAAATTTTCAAAGGATCAATCTAGATGCCATCTTTGGATACCACAAAACCTAGCAGACGTCCCGTCTCAACGCAAAAAACACATTTATGCAGATTGAACTGTATATTATAATGACAAAATATCAATAATATCTCTCTAAGAGGACCAGGGTGGTCCTCCCATCATTGTGAATGAGTAGGGAGGTCATCAAGGTATGGTTCAACAATATGTTTAATATCGTGAAACACATATGACATTGCGTGTTGGAATGTGGCTCTAGAATTTTTCAAGCGAAAATGCAACTTATTATATGCAAAGGTTCCCCATGGGAAAATGAATGTTGTATTATGCTGATCAAAGGGTAATATCTCAATCTGATTATAGCCAAATAATCCATCCATAAATGAAAAGATGACACTTCCAACACAGTTGTCGATAATCTGATCGATATGAGGAGTAGGAAAGTTTTCCTTAGGACAAGCTTTATTAAAATCCCTAAAGTCGATACAGACTAATGGTTCCCTACTTTTTATTGACAGGGACAACATTCGATGCCCATTCCATCAAGGGTACAGGATAAATAAACCCAGCTTTGAGAAGTTTCTCAATTTCAACTTTAATAGTGGTGGCCTTCCAAGGATGGACTTGCCTTAGTTTTTTCCTGATAGGTTTAGCCGTGGGATAGGTTTTAATCTCATGGACCAAAATGGATGGGTCAATCCCAGACATCTCTTTATAGGACCAGGAAAAAATATCAAGGAATTCTTTGAAAAGTGCCTTGTATGCTTCAGATTCATCTGTTGAGCAGTTCCACTCGACATGAACATGCTTGATAGTATCAGGCTTGGCTGATATGTCAATTGGATTCGTCTGAGTAACGTTGAAAATTTTTGCTTCAGAATCTATGTCTTGCAACAATATGGTACTTTGGGGTACGCTTACAATATCAGTAGGAAACAAGGATGCATACTCATGGCTAACCGAACTGGTGTTGGGGAGGAACATGGATCTATGATGGTGATCCTCCCAAATGGACTCATCCGTATTCATGATCTCCATAATGGACTCATCGAAAGGGAAAGTATTAGAGAGATAATATAGAATAGGAAGAGAAGATTCTAACGAGTATGGTAAATGGTAAGGATCCAAAGCCACTAAATGAATATCATCAGTGTGATCATTGGAAAAGGTTTGTATGGTGTCATAAATTACTTTGTGTGGACTCAACGAGGTGGACTCAAAAACTTGTTTACCTTTAGTCTCATAATCAAATGAGGTGATCATATGGACTGTCACGGTATCCGTGCTAGGAGGAGTGGATGGAAAAATCCCCATTAAAGATGAATCCTTCAACATGCCTACCCCAATTGACTGGTAAGGAGGAGGGGGCTGGCCTAACATGGGGATGTTATTAGCCATAGAGGTAGTAAAATATGGCGTACAGAAATCAAGCTGGTCAATGGTAACAATTCTCCCTAGATACAGAAATTGGACTATTCAGAATAATGTTGAGGTGACAACAGTCATGGAATAGAACCAATTTCTTCCTAGAAGGAGGTTGTAATCTAAGGGGGCATCTACCACTTCTACTTGAATGGAAATGGTTTTTCCCCCAACTCAACTGCTAGAGCTGATATGAGACCATGGGGTTGGAAATCCCATCTATCAAAGGCCTTGAGGGTCGTAGGTGATGTTACAAGCTTGGGAGAGCCGAGAGCCTTCTAACAAGACAGAGACAAAACCGAGGTCGAAGCTCCTTCATCTAGTACCGTTTGAAAAACTTTCTTTTCAACTACTTTCGTAATTATTTGAAAAGCAAGTTTATGAGGTAACCTATACTTATGGTTCGCAACATTGAAATGAATAAAGTTAGTGTTATCTTGGTCTAAAGCTCCTAATGCTATCAACAAGTTTTTGCATTGTGTAGGGAAACTTTGGAGTACTTCTAGGGTAGACATTGCACAAGGTGGCTAAGCAAGATCTTCAACTACATTATAAAATTCAGCAGCTTGGGCATTAGGGTTAAATATATCTTTCTGAAGAGTACTCTTAGGTGGATGCAAAATCATGTCGAGAGTAGGATTCTTGATAGATAGGGGGGCAGTGGATGAGGATTTAGGAGAATTAGTAGAGGGATATTTCCCTAAAGAAGAATGATCTTCTTTCTTATCTATGGGTTTGTCATAATTTTGACTTTGAGTTTGTAGATTAATGGTATCCGAGGACGTCATATGAATTTCTTTTGATGAACTAGAGTTACCCTGATTAGACATGTGGTCTATCAGTTATTACTGAGAGGGAAAAGGGTCTGTGAGGACTGCGGGTGAGGGATTTGATTTCAGAAATTGGAAGATTTCGTCTCAATGAGGACACTCCTTTGACAAATGGTCACCTTCATATAGTAGACAAGGATACTTTTCCTTTCTTTTCCCTTTATTGTTATCACTGTTAGTTGGTCTTGGATTCTCATGTTGGTTTCCAGGTTTTTTATTCCTTTTTTTACCCTTCATTTTATTGCCCGAGGTTTGATTACTTTGAATAGAATTGACCTCAGCAGAAACCTTAGGAGTCAGAGGAGTAGGGGTGGTAGTTTTGGGTTGCTTGGAAGGTTTTACTACTGGCAAGGATTGGATTGAACCAACAATCCCATCAATAGTTACTTCTGCTAGTGGCTTGGCAGGATCGGTGCTGGGGCGAGGAGCATGAGGAATGAGGTCATAAAGAGTTCGAGACTGGGAATAAACCAAGTCTAGGTACTGAGCCTAACTAATAGCCTACTCTTCAGTAACGACACCGCCCATAGCCACATCTCGAGCAATAGGATGCAACAAATATTTGGTAAACCAATCAGCTAATAAGTGATCCAAAATAGGGGCCTTAATAAGCCTTCTCTGCCTTCTCCATTCATGAATATGGTCAGATATATTGGTGGAGGTGTTCTATCACAGAGAAGTTAAGAGATCAGTACCCATTTCATAACAAATAGGGAGCTAAAAGTGTGTAATAAACACAGTTGCCAGCGAGACAAAATCCACAGATGAATGTTGTGGAGTTCAATGTACCACTTCGCAGCTGTACCGGTCAAAGTTCGCTAAAAAAGTCATAACCGAACTGAATCATCGATGAGGGAGTTAGAAGAACACCACAAATGGAATGTCATAACATGGTTTTTCAGATCATCTCCCTACTTCCCATTGAATTTTGGGATGTTCGATGGTAACTTTACCAGAATAGGAGGCCATGAGAGATAGTGTCGAATGGGGTCATTAATCAACTTGGACAAGTCAGGTACGTCCAAAGTTGGTAGGAAAGGTAACTGACAGTTGGGTTGTAGATACTGGTAATATTGATATGGCATATAATTACCAGTAGGACCATAAGTGGACAGAAAGACAGGTTGCTGTGACAAAGAACTAACGGAAAATCCACCTGTAGGGGGTTGATTTCCGGGATAAGGACCGCTAGGACCGCTAGGGCCTCCAGGAGGACCTCCAGGGACTTCAAGACTACCAGGACCACTAGGAGGTAGACCACCAGACCCTCCAGGGCCACCAAGAGGTAAAATTCTAGAGCCTTTGGAAACACAAGGAGGAGGTCCACCAGACCCTCCATGGTCGTTAGGAGGAAATCCACCAGGCCCCCCAGGACCACTAGGATCATAAGGAGGAAATTTGCCAGATCCTACAGGATCATTAGGCCCCATAGGGGGAGGAAATATATAAGGCGATCCTCCGACACCTCCTGCAGTATGTATAGGTATCCCCGCCATAGCTGGCATGTAAGACCAGTTGGGTTTCCCCCATGGTGTAAAAGTATTACTAGGGTGTGGAATTCCAGCATAAGGAATTCATGTAGGATTAGGTGGATGATTAATGTTACCTACAGGTATTTGATAACCATAACCTCTAGAAGATTGTATGGTTATAGGTTGTGCCCCCAAGGGCTGACTTGACCTGGATGGGGGATTAACCACATTAGTATGGGTGGGAGGGATATAAACTGTAGATGGTTCTATATTAGAGGTCTGCCCTTGACTAGGTACAATTCTGGTGCCATATAACATAGGTCGTGCCGAGGGTTTCCCCCTAGCACCAGAAGCTACTAAAGAAAAGGGAATTGAAGGTTGGGCCCCAGGTGTAGAAGACCTGGGAGGATTTTGAACAGACATAACATGGGAGGTGGTGGGGGTGGTATTTTGACCTGGGTTGTGTGGCATTACTACATAATCTATAATCGGTTCAATGGGTCTCATAGAATCAGCAAGTGAACAATATCCCACAAGAACACATGTGGAATGTGATGGTGTCAGGCCTAATAGTTCTTCTATATGCTTGTCAATCTCCTGTGCATGGAGAATGGCAGCGTGGTATTGCCTACATTATTTTTCATCTTTAGAAGAGTTTAAATGGGTGCCAAATGAGGCAATGTCCTGTCTTATAGAGGTATCCCAGAATGGAGCATTGGGACTATAATCCGGATGGGTAGTATCATCAACATGACCTTCTGTGGGAGAATGGAACAAGCAATTTCCCTGAGAAGGCTATTGGACCAAGGGAGGTGACTATGAAGAATATGGTCTTCCAATTTCTGCAACCACATTATCTCCCACTTGGGAGGTGGTAGCAGCTCCTTAATCGATAGCTTCCATTGGATTTTCTCCCGAACCAAGAATAAAATTGGGTGGCAAGCCCCATACTCTTCTGGACTGTCTTAACTTAGTAATTTTGTACAGTTCCTATCTAACCTAAGGTTTGAAAAGCTAGAAAACACACCAAAAAATTTCCCTACACAAGCTATAGGTCAAAACAAGCACACTTAAAATGATAGGAGGAGTTAAAATAGTCAGGTCTCTCACCAGGACTGTCAAGAAGGTGCTACTCGCGATAGACCTCGAGGGTACGTGCATAGTAATCTCCCTGAATGTTCTTTTTGGTGTATGGCTCCAAACAAGATAGCCAAAGGCCTTTTTTCTTAGATGGATATGGTATCCTAGTGGGGTCTCCCGATATACTCAAGGTATGTGGGAGCTCGAATTGGTAGTAGTGTTGTCTAATACATAACCGTACACAAGGGGCCTTCCGATATACAATCGATTACGTGAAGTACCTTTCTATATACCTCAAGGGTACGTGAAAGGCCATTCGATATACTGATGGTGCGTGGAAGAACTGCGTGAGTCCCAGGATGTAATGCGGACAAATAACGACAGCTCCTACGCTTAACGATACCCAAACATGTCTCTAACCTATCACTCCAATTTCTATGTAAATTTTAACCTATAACTACCGTTGATTTAAAGTGGACAGTTATGTGAATGCATGGTGTTTTGATAGAAAAGTAAAACCATGCAATATGCTTATGCAAAATATTTCACTTTACCGTTCAGTATGCTTACTTACGGGAGGGAAAGAGAGTATTTTATTTTGTTTAAAAACCAAAATTATTTCCAAACAATAGTCTTGAACACAAAATCAAAGACAAGAAACACTTTCCAAACTGATTTCTCTTTTTTGAAAGCAATGAGAAGGTGAAGAATCTCTTTTCCTAAAAGAAAAACAAGAAGCACACTACATGCAAATGCACTCTATTTTCAATTTTCTTAAAACATAGGGAGATCTAACTTAAAACTACCATATTTTTTATTTTGACAAGATAGTACTAAATGCATAAGAGACGAAATAACATGAAGAGCCTGAAAGCTTGTAAATCCAATCAGAGATCCAATGTCCAACACTCAATGATGATAACCTAATCTCAGTAAAAAAAATTATTTTTTAAAGGAAGAAAAAGAATTTTTCTATGCAAACAAGAAATGAAACTAAGACGCCAATCAAGTGTTCTTCTTTTAGTCTATATAACAAAAATCAAAAGAGATCTTACTAACACCCTAAGCTTTTCAAAAAACAAGAAATACTTTCGCAATTACAACCAACAAGCACCAAAATGAATGAACAATCAAAAGTTTAACCTAGCTTTTGAATTTCCCAATAAAACTAATCCCTAACCATAAAATTCCAAACCGCAAGCATGAAATTTTGACACACAAGCCTGACAATGCAGGGCCGAAAGCAAAATCAACTCAAATTTTTACAAAAGATGAGAAAAATGAGGTCTTGGAATGATTCCTACCTGGCACCGTGCTTCTCAAGTATTGACAAAGCGGTTCTATCCCAGCACCGCTTCTTGCCAATAGGACTTACGCAGTGGCACTGCAGGCTGCTCACTAGGTTCAGGTGGTGGCACCGCTTCTCTCCCACTACATAAGCATGGTTCCCTGTAAAATTCCAAAACACATAGAGAATGACAGATCAAGTCAGAAAAAGACCAGATCAAGGTAAAAATTCATATATTGAAAGTGAGAAAGAGAATAAAAGGTCGAAAATAATTTAGATCTAGTAGATCTGAAAGTTTCAAACCAAAATCTATTGAGTCAGATAGCATATCTGACTGAAGAGAGTTGGAGAAGGAGTCTGGATTTGGACAAGAGTTGAAGAACTGAGGAAGATCAGATCGACTGTTACATACATTCATTCCCCAGTATGGTCACTAGATTTGTTAGTAGGAATATTTCACGTTCTGCGAACAGAAGTTGTTCCTCTCGTCTGAATGGTTCAGATCCAGAACAAATGAATGACAAAGGCTGAAGACCCTCCCTGGATATCATAGATACCTGGAATGCCTGCTTCGATAGTAAAATTATGTACCTGCAATCATATTAAACACGCAAACACATGAAAGCTACCAGAACATAATCTATTAATCCATGCTAGTGACTAAGGAATCCAACAACATTTACATGTGAAATCAAACAACAATAGTAAAGTGGGACAGAAATTAGCTTTGCATTAAGATTAAAATGGAGAAGTTTACAACCAATTAAACCTTAGTGTTGACATGCATCTCCAGGAAGCCAAAACTTTCATCCCCATAAGCTCCAACTTTGATCGCTATGCTCTCCAATGGCTTGGGCCAAGTGGTCAATCCAACAGCATAACAATACTTCAATGGTTCTCTCTCTCAACCATGGACATGAGCTTGTATTTATAAGGCTCAATGGATAGGGTTGGTTGAGAGATTTGTGGATGAGGTGGCCTCTAAGATCCTAGGATGAGGGATCTTGAGCTTAATTGAACCACAATTAGAGGGATAAGGGAGGACACGAGGCTCATGATCTAGAAGCCTTGAGAATCTTCTCTTTTTCCCATTTTACCCAGGGTACTGTGTTTCTCCTCTTATGACAGAGAGGTTCAAATAAGAACCTCTTATGGACCAAGGGAAATAGGTAGTGGCACTCCTTATGGAAAACAACAAAAAGGCGATGCGAGCAAGGAACCACTCCTGGCTAATAAGGAAAGCGTGGTGCTAGGAATTTTCATGAAAGATTGACAAACAACATGGGTTTCCACTCCAAGTGTTGGGATTCAGAGCAAGTAGGTAATCAAAGGTCTTATAACATGATGATGACAGGATTTTGGTATAACACAAGATTGACTAATATTATGTGGATGAGGTCTTGCAAAGAATAGATCATGGCACATTGGAAGGTGGTTCATGCATTCTTTAGACCAAAGGTAATTACTCGATATGCAAATGTTCCCCAAGGGGTTGTAAATGTAGTCTGGTAATGATATTCTTTCCGAATATGAATTTGGTTGTATCTAAAAAATCCATCCATGAAGGAAAAGACCTTATGTCCAGCGCACGCATCGATGATCTTATGAATGAAGGTTGTTGGGAAGTTGTCTTTGGGACATGCCCAATTTAGGTCATGGAAGTCTGTACAAATGTGAATGGTATCCTTTTTTTTATTCATGGAAATAGGATTTGAAACCAATGTTGTGTAAGAAATGGGGTAAATGAACTGGGTGTGCGCAGCTTCTTGATTTTATCTTTGATCGTGGCAGCTTTGGAGGGATGGATTGGCCATTGATTTTGGCACATGAGAACCGCATCAGACCATGTGTTGATGTGGTGTTCAATAATGGATGGATCCAACCTGAGCATTTTGGTGTATGACCAGGCAAAGATGTCATGAAATTCTTGGAAGAGCGCTTTGTATGAAATGATTTCTTTAGGGGAGCAGGATGCCCCCAACATGATCTCCTGAATGATTTCAGGTTTGGTTGAGATGTTGATTTTAATGTTTCTCGAGATATTGGCCATGTTTCCTTCTTCGAAAGCATATAATGTTGGAATAGGATTTTTGAACCAGTTAACTTTGCCATGAATGAAATACTTTGCGTCAATGAAAAACTGCTTAGACTGTAAGACAAGTTCTTCAGGGAGGAAGAATGAGCGATGGTGCATGTCATCCCAAGGTTATTCCAGAGTAGTTAAGGCTTTGAGTATCTCCTCTCCATTGCGAAAGAAATGATGAGATAGATCTGATGGACTGTCAGTGATTGTGGAGATAAGAGGGTCTATGGAACTAGACATCATGTAGATGGACATGGTGTCTGAAGAAGGAGGTCAGGGGTGGACTTCTTTGATCAGAGTGATCTCGGATTCAAGGGCATGTTTTCAAAGGTTGGATAGGGCCATTCAAAACTTGGGCAAGTCCTGGAAATGGTGAGAATAATGTCCATATAATCTGTAAAGGCCACATGCATGGTTCATTCTCAACGACTTATTCTTAACTATTGGCCCGATCAGGAGTACCACCATAGGGATGTTTTTTGTTGTATCCATGGCATCCAAATGTGTGCGGAACATGGGAATATCGGTGTAGTTTTGAGTAGCATGGCCCTGTTCATTGTACATAGCACATGGCAAATTTTGTCAGGGTTCAGTTGTTTCTTTTGCATTTTTTCCCCTGGCCCTTTTTAGGTGGGGTGGGGTAGGTGTAGGTGCAGTGGTTGGTTGGGTGGATGGAGGATGAGATTTGACCACAATGGGTTGAATGAGAGTCAACACAACTTGGGGCATCGAAGGTTGGGCCGGTGGGCCAAGGTACCATACAGGAATCCCCAATGTGAATTTAGGTAAGTTTAAAGTATCCATTACTGGCTTACTTATGATACCAAAAGGGGGGAAAAGGAAGGGAATTGTATGGATTGGGAAGGAGCCCCAGTAGTTACCTGGTGAGTGCATTTGGGGGTGTGCTTATGGTTGCGGATGGGATTGGTACTATGGCTATGGATGTGGTTGATGTTTCGGCTACGGATGATGTTGTAGCTACTATTGTGGTTGATGTTTAGGTGCAACAGTGCTGGATGAGAGCATGTACAAATACACAATCTCGTTTGGTGTCAGTAGTGGTGGCACAAAGGGGAAGGAGGCCATCATGGAGGTGTCGGATAATAACGTATGGCCCACATTCGTTAATGAGGAGTCATATGTGCCATCGATGGTAGTGTCAACCATAGGGATAACGTTGGCTGGTGCTATTAGCCCTTGCATATAATGATAAGTTAGTTGGTCAACCGTCATGATTTTCCCAGCATGAGGGAACATCATGAGATGGAAAATAGTGGATGCTATGGCTTTCATGGCATACATATAACTTCTTCCTAGGAGAAGGTTATAGTCACACTATGCATTCACAACCTCTATGTCGATTAATACTATTTTCCCAGATAATGTTATGGCGACATGTGGAAGCATACCTTGGGCTTTAGTGGGATGGACATCATAAGCCCACAGAGTATTGGTGGATGGTTGTAGGATTGGGGACCCAAGTTTCTGCCATACTAAGGTTGGCATAACACATGTGGATTCCCCCTTGTCAACAATACATCAATGTATGAACAAATTCTAAATGGATACCAGAATTTGGAAGACAATAGTTGATGGCGTCTAGGGCTCTCCGTTATCTATGTCGAATGTGATCACTTGGAGTCATAGGGGTATACAGCACTGAGGGCAGCTAGTAAGGCCTTTAGCTATGTTGGGAATGTTTTAAGTACCTCAAGAACACACATGGACATAGGTGTTTGGTCCAAGTCATCAATGATGTTGTAGCTCACAACAGCTCTAGCCGTGGCATTGTTGGAAACCACTGTATGGGGGGCATGGGATAAAAGGGGGTGAGTGAAGAGGTGTATTGTTTTTTTTGGATGTGGATGCCACTGATGGTCAGTGGGATCAGTGTTGGCTCTGTATTGATTTCTCCTGGTCTATAAATTGACCTCTTTGGTTTTTAGGGTTAACAGGTGGTGAACACCTATTTCTGTTGGTGAAGGTGTAGCAGGGGCAGTGGGATTGGGTTGGGGGCAGGTGTGATTACTACTAGTCCTTGGAGCAGTAATGGGTTTTGGAGCACCATAGGTGAAGGGCCTAATGGTGCTAAGTTGGGTTGAGCTAGAACTACTGTATTGGTACCATGTTGGGCTTCATTCTGAATGTCATGCTTAGCGCAACCCATGAAGAGGCATTCATGCCTATAGTGCTTGTAGACGTCACATAGTTTGCATGGTTGATTTTTGTGTAACGTAGCATTGCATTTAGGTGCATTTGGTTGCTACTTGCTAGGGGTTTTGAGCTGGCCAATTTTCCCCAACGTTGTTGGGAGTATTTGGTTGTTGGCCACCTCCTTGCGGTTGGTTGTTTCCTTGATTCCTAGCTCAGTTGTTTATGGCTTGCCATTGTTGGTTGTTGGGAGCTAGTTGGTTGGGACAGTTTTGTTGTGCAAAAACTTGTCCTAAGGGTGGTGGCATAGGTGGGGTGGGGGTCAAAGCAGCTTGTGTTGGTGGCGCATAGTAGAATGGGGGATTTGATGCTACAAATATGGTCATCTGTCCTAGATACTATTGTACTGGCCAAATTGGCACATGGGTATGTTTTTTTGGCACGGGTTGTGTATATGAGGTTGTGGCTCTAGACTGATACATCATCCTCGAATAGTTGAGGGCTTGGTTAGGGTGGGAAACACTAGGGGTGTTGCTTGGATGTGGTGGCATCATAGGTCGTGTCACCTGATGTTGTGTTTAATGGGAAATAGAGCCTATGATGCCATCTATGGCATGGGATGCCCCTAGCATATCATGGTAAGAAGTGCTCACACGGGGAGCATCTGGAATGATGGTATAAAGGTATCTAGAATGGGAGTAAATCAGGTCAAATTGTTGGGCTTTCAATATTGCGTCTTCCTCTATTTGGGGATGTTCGGAGGTGACGTCCTTAGCTATTGGTGGAAGCAAGGTTTTTAGGAACCAATCAAGGAAAATCCCGTCATCAAGTTGGATCTTGCATAGGTTGTGACGTCATCGATATTCATGGATGTGGTTGGTTATGTGGGTCGAAGTGTTTTGGTGGGAAGATAGCAAGATATCCACCCTTTCGTCATATCTGACGAGGAGTTTAAAATATTGCAAGAACGTAAAGGCTAGAGAGTTGAATTCTGGGTACTTGGATTGCGGTATCTCAATGTACCACTTGGCTGCAGCACCTGTGAGGGTTCGTTGAAAAAGTATGAGTCTGATCAAGTCATCTCCGATGTTGTTTGATGAGAACCATAGGTGAAATGTCATTATATGGTTCTGGGGGTGCTCACAGCCTTCCCTTCAACTTGATGGATGTTTGAGGGGAGTTTGGTTGGCATGGGAGGCCAATAGGATTGATGGAAAGTAGGGTCATTCATTAACCTGGCCAAGTCAGGCAAGTTGAGGCATGCCATGAATGGGAGATTAGACCCCAGGTTGATGTGGGGAGGATTGGCAATGGTAGTGGGGTTTATAGGAACATGACATGCCTTAATGACTGGGGGAACCTGTGGTTGACTTCTCGCAGCGGGGATAGTCGTAGAAGGGACACTGTCCCCATGTATGACAGGTGGGATAATTTGATTGGTAATTATGGGTGGAGGAAACTAACTTATGACAATTTCCATGACAATGCTAGGATCACCAGCAGGGGTGTTGGTGGTGGTGTGAAGTATGGACATGGGTCCACTGCCAATCATGAGTCCAGAAAGTGGATATGGGTTTGCACCAGCCATGGGGCTAGATGGTGTAGTATGTAAGTCTGGCTCATATTGATATCAGTCTAAGTCTGAGTCAATGGTTGTGTGGCCTTCTGATGGTGTAGAGGTTCATCAAGAATGGTCTTGATGGTGTTGGTGTAAAGACCTGAATTGAGGTGGAACGCCTCTCATGCGTGAGGAAGAGCGTGGTGGATCAATCTTGTCTATTTAGTGGACCAAATAATGTAATAGGAAATGACGATGTGGACCCCGGTTTCAGTGGCTTCCTATTGTCTTACAGGTGGTCACTCGGCCACCAAGACTTCCAAGAGACAGTGCTTGGCATTTACCTCACAGGAGTGATACTCAATTGGTAGGGGTCATTTCCCATTTTGCTTGGTGATTCCTCTCAATGTGATAGCTACTTTGGCGTTCCCGCAGTACTCCTCGCAATGAGTTTTAGCGTAGAGCCCAAGTACTTCCCACGGTTAAGGAAGTTAGGGACTTATGTCTTCAAACTACAATGTTTTGAATTAATGTAAATTGATTGATTTTAATGGTTGGCTCAGCATCATGAACTGAGTTTACTTGATTAAGTGGTGTGGTTGTGGGCAGCCTTGTGAGTGAGTTCTATTTTTTGAATTATTTTATGTTATTATGCTTCAGTTTTTTGAATCTACAACCATGGTTTATGAATACTTCTTAGTAGATGTTTTTCTGATTTGTTGTGCAGGTTGAATAATGGGCAACCTGTGAACAAAACTGAAACTAAACAGAATTTTGAATTGAAACTAAACAAAACTTAAGATGTGACTATTGAATTTTGAACAATTGTAAACATGCTAGGTGACTGGCCTATCCTTGTATTCCTCCTATACCAGGAAAGGGTGCTAGGATCTCAACACAGTAGGACAAGCCCACTCATAGATCCTCAAGTCACTCTCTGAGTGCAAGGGTGGTGAACAAGAAGGACGTGAACGCCGTGAGACCCCCTGGGCCTCCCACCCCCTCTACCTTCCAAGTCACCCTTTTTTAGTGGTTATGGATCAATGACAGTGATAAGTGCCTAGTAATATACTTGTTCAACCCTCCATCTTATCCTAGAATACCCCGAAGGGTGATGACTAGGTAGAGGAGGAAGGGCTAAGAAAGGGGTCAATTTCCAATGTCTAAGTAAAAACTGAAAACTAACTTACAGTAATTTAGTGAATCCTTTAAACAGATTTATGTGCATAAAAAACTAACCAAATAAATCATCAACCTACAAAATTACTTGCAGAAAGAGGAAGGCTACTGGACAGTGGTGGCAAAGTTGCACTGACAATCTAAATAACAAAAAATAGGCACTTGAGAGACAGGTCACCCTTTTCGGGGTCATTGTGGCAAGGGGGTCACTCTTTTTGGCCAAATTTAGGTGAGGGGGTGAACCAAAAAGAAAAAAAAGGAGCGTCTGAGCTCTTGGGATTCAAGTCGTACTTTTAGGGGATAATTGAGGGAGTCGGTCACACTTTTAGGGGATAAATGAGGGACTGGATTTCTCTTTTTGACTCGATATGAGTGATCTAGCCCGAAAAATGAAAAAATTAAAAATGAGAGCTCATAATGGGCGACAGTAAATGGTACTATGGTCAAATGGGCTCAGGTCGGCCTTAAGAGGGCTCGACCAGTAATATAAATGATAGAAACTGAAACTAAACTAAATAAGCAAAGATATATTAAACTAGAAAAAATAGAAAAACCTATGGATCCTTTGGGATCGACTTGGTATGGTTGCCAATCTATAGCTGGGAAAAGGCCCTAGCTACATGTTGAAACACCTACCTTCCATCTAAATGACGGAACGATAGAGTTTTTGTGGTGAAAGAAAAACTGGGAAGGAAGAGGTAGCTTTGAACCATGAAAACCCTGCAATAAATTGTTAGAGAAATAAACCTGCAAGTAGTTATTTATGGAGAACCTGTAGCACACTATTAGAAATAAACTACATGCATGTAAAACAACCTACAAAAAAAAAACTAACAATAGAAATTCAGGGTATACCTTCTATATTTGGAGAAATGGGCCACCATTCCCTAGAAGGAAGCTACCTCTCTATGGAATGGGATTTGGATAATGGAGCAAGTGAGGGAGAGGGATGAATGGTTTGAAAGAGATGGGTCTCAAGGCACTCATATAGGTAGAGTAACAATAGGTAGAGAAGGATTTTTTTAAGAGTGACCCCCTCCCTTGTATTTATAGCTTTTTCTTGAGTTTTAAGGTTTTAAGCCCTTGGTCAGGGCTTTAGCCCCTTTTTAGCACTTTAAGCCCTTTCCACCCATTTCTTAGCTCCTTTGGGGTTTTTAGGCCCCTTTTAGGGGATTTCCCCCTTTTCGAAGTCTTTATCCCCTTTGAGAGCTATTTAGGCTCTTTTATGGGTTTTTTAAGCCCTTTTTGGTGTTTTTGAGCCTTTACAAGGGTGTGGGGGTCAATAAGGGTAATGAAATAGATGTCTTTGTGTGGTGTGGGTCATGTAGAGCTAGTTGGGTAATTTTTTGTGCTAACATGTAGTATGGATGGAGCAAGTGGTTCGTGAACAAGCCAATATGTACAAGGTAGATTCATGTGATGGAACACAAATCGGGGTGACTTCCAATAAATGGCCCAGAAAATCATAGCGAGAGCACGAGATGAGGGTGTCGTCACAATACAGAGGGTGGAAAATTGAACCCGATGGTGGGAATGACGTCCCAAATAGACTCTGACTAGCAGCTAGTGATATTTCCCCTAATGTAGTGGTGCATGGGTAAAAACTAGACCAAATGGAGGTCTATGGGTATAGAGCTAGCTCAATGTAAAAGTTTTGATTTGCGTGGTGGAACAAAAATAGAAGTGACTACGAGAAATGGCTTGAAGAAAGTAGGGAGGGAGTCAATCTAGTACAAGTCATCTTGTCACCCAGGATATTTTTCATAGTGGTGGTAGCTTCCTATCCTTATAGAGGATGATCCATACGTGAGTATGGACCACCGGGTATTTCCTGTAGATGCCTCGACCTCCGGTATAGGTCTGGGGACTTGAATATAATCGTGGTAGATATATCATACATTCAACATACTGTGTGCATGTGCAGATGTGGGACCGCACCCTCAAGTAGGATACCAACGATGAAGGAGTAGTGGTTATATCCACCTACTCACGTGCAAATGATGTGATAAAGTTCTACAATGGACTAACTGCGACTAGATGTGGATAAACTAATGGAGGAGGTCACCAACTCATAGCTAAAATTATGTAAAACAAAAAATAGAAACTATGCCCTAAGTGCTACATGGTGAGCGACTCAAGCATAGGAGCAAAGGAAATTGGCCTTGCTTTGGAGACTCTGCAGTTGGCGCATAGTACATGGGGATGAAATATGACATTCAATGGGAAGAACCGACTCCATGAAATAGGATAAGTGAGATGGGGTAACACCGGTGGTGGTTTTTATGATCTCTTCATCATCGCGAAAGAGGTGTTGGGATAGACTAGGTGGATCTTCCATGGCTGAGTACGAGAAAGCACTACTGGAAGTAAAGATCATGTAAATGGTGGTGGTTGTATCTACGGAAGAAACTAGAGGGTGGATCTACTCAAGGAAGGTGATTTTAGACTCACGAGGGTCTTTCCAAAGGTCATGAAGGAGTGACCGATACTCAGATAGGTATGGAAAATGGTGCAAATAGTGGCCGTATAAATCATCAATTACGCACGAATGGTTGATCCTCAAAGACTTGCTCTTAACCACTAATGGAGTTGAGATGACGAATACTAGAGTGTCATCGGTGGTATCCATAGAATCTATGTGTGTGGGTAGGATAGGTATCTTTGGGAATTTTTGAGTTCCATGACCATGGAAATTGTACAAAGTGCAAGGTGGAGTCAGATGAGGATTGGTTTTTATTTTGGTTTCCTTTCCCCTATCCTTCTTTGGGATAGGAGGGGAACGTTTGGGGATGGAAGGCATGTTTAATGGGCCCAGAGGAGGGCATGACTCTATCTCGATTGGTTGGACTGGAGTCAACAAAACCTGAGGCATCAGAGGTGGGGTAGATGGTTCAAGGTACCACACATGAATTGCCAACATAAAATTAGGTAAATTTAGAGTAACCATGATAGGCTTACTCACAATGATAGATGGTAGGAATATGAAGGGAATCGGGTGGATCGGGAATGAGCCCCAATAATTTCCTAGTGGCAGTGGTTGGGGTTATGACTTATTTTTAGGTGTGTTTGGGATGGTACTAGATGAGATAGTAGACAAATCTGTTGTGTCAATTAGCCTGGGTGGAGGCAACAAATATGGGAAGGTCTCTTCCATAGGTACTTCAAAAAAAACCCTGTCCCACAATAGATAAGGAATGGATAGAAACATTTTCGATGGAAGTATAAATGGTAGGGATGACGTGATCTAGTGTGGCTCGCCCCTGTGGATCGTAGTAAGTTAACTGGTCAACCGTCATGATATTTTCATCATGAGGAAAAATCAGAAGCCGAAAGACATTGGATGCCATGGCTCTCATGGCATACATGTAGCTATGTCCGAGAAGGAGGTTATAATCAAGTTGGGCATTAATAACCTAGATGTTAATCAAAACATTTTTATTGGCTAATGAAATAGGAACATTCAAAAGAATTCCCTCGGCCTTTGTAGAGTGACCATTGTAGGTGCGGAGGGTGGTAGTGGATGGTTGGAGGGTAGGGAACCCAAGTTTCTGGCAGACAAAAGTTGACATAACACAAGTGGAATCCCCTTCATCAACGATACATCAATGTATGGCCAAATTTTGAATTGAGACCACAATTTTGAAGGTGACGGTGGATGGAATTTTGGGTTCTCGTTGTTCCAAATAAAATGTGATCAACCTGAAATTAGTAGGATCCACGACACCTAGTGTGGATAACAACGCTTTCCTCTATGTAGAGAAATTTTTGAGCACTTATAGAGCAGACATGGTTATAGGTGATTGTGCCAAGTCATCAATGATGCTATAATTTAGGGCATCTCAAGCAGTCACATTATTGGTGATAGGTTGTATAGGAAAATGTGGAACTATGGCCGCCCCATCTATGGGGGGTGTATGTAAGTGGAGGGGCATGCTGGAAGTGTTATAAGTAGATGTCGTTGATGGATCAATGGTTTCCATGGTGGATTCATACTGGTTTCATCAAGTATGGAGGTTGAATTATTCAGTTGATAGTGTCATCAGGTGATGGACACCAGTCTCTATAGGTGGAGTTGCAGGAGATGCGGGAGTAGGTGGGGCCAAGGGTGTGGTTGCAACCAATCCTTAGAGTGGTAATCAGTTTTGGAGAACCATAGGTAGAAGAACTAGTGGTGCTGGGTTGGACTAATCTTGGTTCGTTGCATTGACATCTTAGTGAGCTTCATTTTGGAGAAATTATCGGATGCGAGCCATGTGAGGGCACAGATGCATATGGTGACCATAGGTGTTACATAGGGTACATGAATGATTGATCTGTAACTATGGGTTCTTTCCTCGTTGGTTAGGCTATTGGGGGTTCTCTGCTGGAGGATTGGCACCATTTTTGTTAAGGGGGTTCGCATATTGGTCACCTCCTTATGGCTGATTTCCCCCTGGATTTCTTCCTTGGTTTTTCTTGCCCTACCCTTATTGGTTGTTGGGGGAAGGTTGGTTGGGAAGGTTCTTCTGAGAAAAAAAATCTCCTATTGAAACCAGAGGAGACAGAGATAGAATCATATTGTACCGCACTGGTGGCATATAATAGACCATAGGATATTGGGGAGTTGCAAATCTGACCATTAGGACCGAATAGCAGCAAACTTTGGTTTTGTTTCTGTGCCAATATTGAAATTTTTAATCTTGATAGGTTCTGTGACAGCTAGAAACTCTAACTTTTGTCCATCAACTTCATGAGTCCCTTCAGACTCCGGAATGTTGATACTATGAGGATTCTCATCCTCATCCATTGGCTCTTCTACGAAGTTGTAACACTCTAGCACTTGTTCTAACTAGATGGCCCAATCAGGATGAGTACACACTGGTAGGGTACAATCTTCAAATATCTTAGTCTTTATAATACCTAGAGCCTGATCAATGCTTGGATACTCAGATTCAAAAGTGAAAGTGAGTAGAAAGTTGTCTATCATAACTGGCCATGAAATAGTTCATCTGCGCAACTCTGTCTCAGTGTACCAATTCCTTCGAATTGTGTCTAAAGTGTGAATGAATAGTTGAACCCATTCATCCTCTGGAATGTCCAACCAACTCTATTCACAAATATTAATATGTGACCTGGGGTCACTTTCTCCTATATATTTCTGCTGTAAAGGCTCCTTGTTATTAGAGAATCTGATCGCCATCAATCTCTTAAAATCATCCCATGATGCGATATGTTCTTTATGTGCATGCCACCATCTTGTAGGTGTGGCTTTAACTGCAAGGTCAATAGCTTCCATCCTCTGCTCATGAGGAATTTCCTGCTCAAACTGTTGTAAAAATTCATTAACATCCGCTAAGCCATGAAAGGATGGAATATCCTTAACCTCTACACCAATCCATCACAGTGACTTAGTCATAAACGCACATCTGGAAGCTGAGACTTCATAAAGTCTATTCTGCCAATTTTCTAAGCCAACATCTGAATCTGATGCACATGAGCTACCGCATCGCCAACTAATATTTCCTTCTGTGGTGGGGTTGATGTAATCACTATAATTAGCAGTCATCTGATAGAGGCTTTCCATATTACGTACCTCTTCCTTTGCTCTAATGGGTTCAATATAATGAGGACCCTGGAAAGGATCCAATGGTGCGATGACTCAAATCTGATTGTCCTCAAAGGTCATTTGTATTTTCTTTAAATCGATAATGGCCATGTTATCGATTTCCCAATTGATACCTAGTAAAGTTGGATATGGTCTGCTATCACCAATGATTTCTATGACTTCAAAGTCTGCAAAGCTGTGAACTCCATCAATATCAACGGGTACTTGCGGTAATCGACCCAGTGGTGATACCCTCTGCTAATTGGCTAGTCGTAGATGGATAGGTGATCTGGATAACTTAGGGCTACCCATCTATTTCCATGTCTGCTTAGTTAGAACATTTACCTCTGATCCTAAATTTAGGATTACCTCATCCATTTCAAATTCTCCAATTTGCGCTGTGAGTATCATTTCTCTTCCGGTTCCTGTATGGCCCATAATATTATGAACAACACGCTACGTACTGCTCATGGAAGAAGGTTGCTGGTACTGGTCTATGATGTGATAAAGCTCTCTGATGGATTTCTCATTTTTTACGAGTTTCAAATAGCTCCGCAGGAAGGATTGGACACTTCCTGTCAACTCATCTTCTTCGCACCTTCCCGATGTGGTAGTCTGCGATGTCTGCATAGGACTAACACCACAATGTTGCTGCTGCAGTACGCCCCTACAAGGTAATACCTATGATCCTGATGGTGTAGGTTCAGTAAAGAAATTTTTAGTTTGCTGAAACGTTTCTTTGTTCTTCTGCAGGTCAAGTGGTGTTGATTTATCAGTGGCTTTATTCACCCACTCCAGACCTGTATTCTTTTCTACATCCTGTAATGTCTTACTAGTAGAAGCACCGCTGTGAGTCACAATATTGACTCTTGGTTCTGGTTCTTTCTGCTCAGCAGCAATAAGCTGAATATTCTAGTTTACTGCTGGCTTCGGATCCCTAATATTGTCTATCAAGATAGGACATTCTTCTATAGTGTGATCATAGGACTTGCAATATTTACATGTCGTAGTAGGGTTCTGAAAATCCCTAGCGTAATGTCCTATGGCTCCACATTTGTAACAAATGATCGGTCCATGGCCATGGCCAAAGTCTCCACCATGGCCAAAGCCTCCACCATGGCCTCATCCTTTGAATCCTCCTCCACGTCCAACATGATCCGGTTCATGTTGTAGTCTTGCTGCTGGACCTGATGTCTCTGACTAGACTCTGTAGAGGTCATTTTTTCTGTCTATCATGAGATCATAAGCTTTGCAATTATTTTCATCATGTCCTACTGACTTACAGAAGTTACAGTATAAGTTCTTAGGAGTTTGTACATACTTCTGAAGTAAAGGGAATTCTTGTGGTCTATATCCTCTTATTTTACAGATCTCACACCATGTCCCTTGATTCTGTACTAAGGGGTTAGGAGCCCCACTTGCTAAATACTCAACAAATACTGGAAAGTTATCTTTAGTATGGCCCTGTCCTTTACACTTTGTACACCATAACTCTTGTGCAACCTCTTTCCCTTTCTTAATCTCATGCAACTGTAAAGTGAGATTAGATAACTGAATTTGTAAGTTTGTCACACCTGTACTAGTCTCAGCTAGAGGTGAAGCCTCTAGTTTCATTGCCATCTCTAATGCTTCATCCTATGTACGGAGTCTCTGCTGCATTAGTGGAAGTTTGATGTGAGGGTGAAGTGCTATGATAAACCATTCCTTATGCTGCTCCAGTGCAAACTCAAAGCTAACTTGGTCTATAAGGGCTTTAAATTTCTTATCAAAGTCCCATACTGACTCTATGGGCAACTGTTTGATGTCTTTAAGTTCTGTAATACATTGTGACTCAGACTTAGGTTTCTTAAATTCCTTAATCATGGTGGTCCTGACCTATACAAGCGTTCTGGGCTGTGCTGTCGTATACTTCATATACCATGTTAAAGCTCATTCTCTAAGTGTAGTAGCCAACTAAACAAGTTTAATATTATCATCTTGGATCTGTTTAATGGTCCATACGGCTTCACATAGGAACCAATTTTGTTCTGGGTCTTCCGCCCCTATACCCTTAAAGGTAGGTAATTTCATATCATCCACCATTCTGTTTCTACATGGTGGATTCTGATTTGTTGTGTTACTACCACTCAGCAGTGTAACTGTAGTATGTACTATGTGTGAACTACTAGATGGAGTTCCTGTGGGATTATTCTGAGTCCCGGTTGCTTTCTGTGGGGTATAAGGGTGGTAAGGGATAGCCCCTACTATTCTTTCTCTATTATTTTGACTATGTTCTCTAGTACTGTTTGAACTGTCTTCAAAGAAGGAAGATCTAAAATCTACTTTGTACTTCTTACCACTACATGTACATCCAATTTCGTCAAAATCACTCTCAAACTCTTGTGAAATTACACTTACTTAATTCATTCATCTGAGAATATATCCAATACTCCTTTTTCATGTAATAACATCTTAAGGAACAAGTTTAAAGCGGTCAAGTACTTACCGCGATATCCTTTGAAGAAGTACCTCTTCGCTTCGCTGAAACTCTTTCTTTGATCGACTGCAAACTCTGTAATGAAACCTTCCAGCAAACTCACAAGACATAAGTCTACTGCACGTGAAATGGGATTATCAACGCTCTTCACGGTGTGAATCAGCTTCGATGTCCAGACAATGTTCCTTTTCTTCTTGAATATGTTCTTATCAGTCAACTTTGATAACCAATCGTACAAATCATTTGCATAGGTCACAAAAAATATCGTACGTAGGTCTGTGTAGATATTTTTTTGTAACCATTCCTCTCTACTAAGCCTAGGACTCTTGTTTTCGTTTTCATCAAATTCTCTCTCCTTAGACTCAACCCAGTGGTTAAGTTCTTCTTTAGTAGGATGCCAATAGAAAATTAACTCTTCAATTTGTTCAAAACCGGCAACAAAACCATTTGTTGGTTATCTATGGGCAGACCCGGGTTTACTGTAATGTACCAAAAAAACCCCTAGCTCACTGTCCCTTTCAGCGACAGACCGCATAATGGCCTGAAGTCTCACCCGAAGTGATACTAGATGGGGTGGCTGAAGACTCATGTGTCCTAAACCAGGTTCTGTAGCATCCTAGGTTTCTCTTGACTCTGGTTAACCAGTAGGATTTCTCTTTATCACGTTGTATCTCTCTTTCGATCAGACTCTGCTATGAGAATGAATCTTATCGCATCGTAGCTTCTCCAACGATGCACAATCCTTCTCTTCTACTTGACTCTTTACCTATGATGTCCCACACCATGTCTCCTTCAGCAGTGAGATATCACCTTTCTGCACTGTGATAGATTTTGTGGTAAGACTCAATAGGACTCTCCAACTCTCACAGTCTAATGACTCTCCTTTCCTTCTTATACTGGCTTAGCTAACATTCACAAGGGTGTTAAACAACTTCACTTAGCTTCTACAGTCTAATATACTCAACATCTATTGCGCTCAACTTGCTGAACTAAATATATAGGAATCTCTTGACACTGTAACTGTTACGGTTTGAATCAAACACTGATAAACTTATATGTAGAATACTTAACACATCCAACTCACATTTATCCTTCTACGTTACTGTAAACTGAAGGATAGCATACACACATTCATTAACTGTTAGCTAAGCTCATGTAACAGGTAACAGATAGCAAACAAGTAAACACAATCACATGAAATAGTCACACTACACACTGATTTTACGTGGTTCACCTCCAAGGAGGAAGCTACATCCACAAGAACTTGTGTTTATATTATATCTGGAGAGAGTACACACAGTTCTGCTACAATCTATTATGCATCTCGAGATCTTCTGGGAAACTCCGCGTTCTCAGCTGGAGCCCTTCTCTCTTATATCTCTTCTCTTTCTATTATGATTTCTTCTTACACTCTATTCTTTCTCTCTCTCTCTCTCAATCCCTATAGATTGTTACATTCATACTCAAGGAGTTGGCTACTGGTTACAGTAAGATAATACAGACTGAATACAGAACCAGAGCTCGAATCTTTTACAATATCTTACAATATAGATGTCTAAAGAACTAGTTATCTTTCTCTCTAACTATCTAACTGTCTACTATCCAACCTTTTACAATACAAAATACATGCTTAAATAGGTGGCCTGAAGGTCTCACCCTGATACAAAACTGTGGGCCTATCCCAACAGTAACCCAAGAAACCCTAACTGTTATAGTCGGCGCATCTGTACTTTGAACTACCGCTTACTGGTCATACTGGAGCTCTCTGCAGTCTTCCACGCTTCCTGGCGCTAATCGTGGGTATGGGCATCACTTCCTTGGTCACTCCCCTTCTGTCCTTTGTCTTCAATACCTCGGCCCGTTGCTCCTTTTCCTTTATGAGGGTAGCTCAGCCCTCCTGTCTTTGCCACTGCCTTAAGTGCAGTGGTTGAGCTCTCTCTTCTCGACCGCTCCAGGTACTGTTTCTTTTGACTTTCTTGTTTCAATATAGAAACTTTTCCTATAGCTATGGGCCCTACTCCAAAAATTTTGGTTGGCATGGGAGGCCAATGAGGTTGATTTCTGATGGGGTCATTCATTAACCTAGCCAAATATGGAAAGTTAAGACAATCCATAAAGGGTAGGTTAGAACCAAGGTTGGTTCAGGATGGACCGATGATGTCATCGAATTTTGCAAGAGTATGATTTCCATGCATGGATGGGGGTATATTAGGTTGACCTCCCATAGAAGGGATAGTCAGAATGGTCGTGGAAGGTCCACTTCCCTCAGGTATGAAAGTTGGTACAGTAGGAATCGTGGTAGCTGGTGCGGAGCCACCACTAATGGGTAGTGTACCTACAAAAACATGCATAGTTGTGGTGGTACCATTAGTCAGGATACCCATGAGGATGGGTAGCAAGGACATAGGGGGACCTCCAATTACCCCTTCGAAGAAGGGATTGGGATTTGTGCCATCCATGGTGCTAGACAGTGTAGCGAAAAGATTAGGTTTGGAGTGGTAGGAGTATGAATCAAAATCAGAGGTTGTATGTCCTTCTGAAGGTGAGGAAGGTTGTCGAAGAGGGCTTTGATGGTGACAGTCTAAATACCCAAACTTACGGGAATTACCCTGAATTCGTGTTGGCCAAAAATACTGACCAAAGGGCAACAACAAAAAGACATCCCACACACTCGACTTACCACAGTCTTGTATGTGTTTGCAATGACTATCTCTCATAGGATCAAGGCCCTATTGCCTGTATAATGTGCTCTCAAAATAGAGAGTCTCTTTAGGTATATGTGGCAAGATTTACTTAGCCAAAATATTCTAACAAATCAAAGAGATTCAACCTAAAAACTAACTAATGCTAAAGAATATCTTAAACTAAGTACAGAAAATAGTAACTCCTAACTTATATCCTATAATGACCTAAATGCAAGCTAACTATCTCAGCTGAGAGCATGAAATGTTGATTTGACAATAGGTCTCAATGTATAAAGTGATCAATAATTCTTCATTGTCAGAAAAATCTAGCATTAATAGAACTAAATGTAAATTAACTCACAATAAGATGATATCTCATTACAAGATAATTTAAGCAGAAGATAAAACCCGTTATCAAATAAATCTAACAAAGTCTTGAAACATAACAGATACAATTATTTACTAACATGAAGACAAAAGAAGGTCAACTTACACAATTAGTAATTCATGTAACACACTTTCATAATCAATTGAAAATCATGAAGAAGCTCACTCACTTTCAACAGAATAACAAATCATTCATATTTCAAGACAATGTAATCATTTGAGATCCATGAAAGAATGATTTCACATATAATATGACAATATATATATATATATAT
>LPNX010271753.1:46041-103349 GCA_001517045.1 Pseudotsuga menziesii | reverse complement strand
CAGAGGAAAACAAAATGCACGGCCGCAAATCAGTAAGGAAAACTCACACACATAGTCCCTGAGCGCGAAATAGCTCCTGCACCCGAGAATCCCAAGCGATAGCCATGATTTATCTTATCCCCGGTGTGGGCAAAACCAATGCAGAGTCCCTGCGCGTGAGCATGAACAGACCACGACCCTGCGTGCGAGCAGGAAATAGACCACGAAGAAGATGGCGGTGGTGGTGAAGGCCAGGCGCATGAGGAAGATGATCCGACAGGGGAAGAGTGCGTGAGGGGAAGAACGGAAAGTCGTGGGTGGAGTGGGCATGTGGGCAAGGGACTGACAGTCCTCCATAGCCACCACCACTTCAGCAATAACTATCCCAACCACCAATAGCCATAACTGCTCAACTACCCAACAAAACATTAAAGAGGTTGGAAGAGGTTGGATGAGACAAGAAAGGTGGCAAACACATAAGGTGGTAACACATGGGTTTTTCCCCCATAAACCAAGGTTTGACATTCCCCACCCCTTATCCTTTGGAATCATGCCCTTTTCATTCATCGTTGCACTGCCGTAGCTAGTTGTGGTTTATTTTAATTGATGTGTGTGTTTACATGATGCCAACTATAATGTGCCAAACAACACGATATACCATCGGCAACTATACCTATTGCCGAAACATACACACACAAATCGATGGTGGGGCTTTTTCCTTTAGCTCCTCACCATGATTAATTACATTATATACATCATGCAAACGGGGTCAAAACCGGGGACATTACAGGAGCACCTACAACAACACATCATACTGGAGGGTAGAACAGAGCAGGACAATCAGCAAGAGCTCCTCCTACTATCCAAGATCGAAGAGCGAGCCAAACAGGAAGAAACCGTATGGATGCAAAAAAACAGAATCAAATGGCTCAAGGAAGGGGAACGCAACACAGCCTTCTTCCACCATTCCACTCTTCAACATCGCATGCACAACCGTATCACCCAGCTCAAGAACAATGAAGGTGAAAAATTAGAATCTCATCAAGAAATGGAAGAGGAGTTGGTATCTTTCTATGAAAATCTCTTATCATAGGAAAATACTGATCGGGAGGACGCTCAACATCAGGTAATCTCCCACATCCCACCCCTTGTTATCGATGATCAAAATGATATGTTGATGAGATCTATTACTTTGCAAGAAGTGGAAAGAGCCATGAATCAGATGAAAGAGGACAAAGCCCTGGTCTAGCCGGTTTTACTGTCAATTTCTTTCATTCCTACTGGGACATGCTCAAACATGAGATTTGGGAGATGGTGGAAGAGTCCCGTCACAACCTAAAGATTCTCTTAGCTCTCAATGCCACCCTTCTCACCCTCATCCCCAAAGAGGCCAACGTCTCCACCCCTATCAAGTTCAGGTCAATTTCCCTCTACAACGTCCTCTATAAAATCATAACCAAGGTCATAGCCAATCGCCTCAAACCCCTCCTCCCCTCCCTCATTTCCCCGAAACAAACAGTCTATGTATAAGGGCATCAAATCCTTGATGGTATTATTCTAGCCCATTAAGTCATCCACTCCCTCAAGATCACCAAAAATCCTGTCATTATGCTCAAACTTGGTCTCTTCAATGCTTTTGACAAATTAAATTGGAACTTCATAGGAAAAGTCTTGAAGTCTTTTGGTTTTGATCATTCCTAGATAAATTGGATTCTCAGCCTCATTACCACTCCCTTTTTCTCCATCCTGATCAATGGTGTTCCTTACAAGCCTCTCAACCCCTCCCACAGAATTAGACAAGGTGACCCACTCTCTCCCTTCATTTTCATCCTGATGTCAGAAGGTTTAGGGCATATGCTCAAGAATTCCCATGTTAAAGATTCCCTAAAAGGCCTCTCTCTTCATGACCATACTCCCTTAACTCGTCATCAGTCCGTGGATGAAAACATTCTCATGGGGCACCCCTTTGTCCAGGAAGCCCGCTCACTTAATACCATCCTCACCACCTTTTCCAAAGCTTCGAGGATGACTATCAACCTTCAGAAATCCAAGATTTTCTTCTTCAATCCCCCCCTAGCCACTCAGAGAAATGTCACTCGTATCCTGGGTTTCAAGGCGTCCAAACTCCCCTCCAAGTACCTTGGTACCCCCCTCACTGACTCTGCCCTTAAACATTCATCTTGGAAGGATCTCCTCGCCAAATTGGAACTCCACCTCTCGCACTGAAACCTAAGCTCTCTCAACCTTTCCAATCGCCTGGTTCTCATCAAATCAGTCCTCCAAGCCATGCCATTATATATCTTTTCTATCCTGGCAGCCCCCAAATGGGTCCTCAAAGCCATCCGCTCGCTCCAGAGATCTTTCCTCTGGAAAGGAAGCAAGCAAGGACATCACTGGGACCTGGTGAAATGGGACAATGTATGCAAGATCAAAGCAGAGGGAGGCCTGGGTCTGAGAGACCCAATGATCAACAATGAAACTCTCAGTGCCAAAATCTGGTGGAATTAGGTCACAAAAAAACCAACCTTTGGGCTCAACTCTGGAACAAAAAATATGCTACAGACTGGCCCCTCTTCTGTCTAATCCACTACTTGCTTGACATCAATGTCTCCCTCATCTGGAATGCAGCCAACTTGCAAAGACCAATAATTCAGAATCACAGCTTCTGGGAAATACACGATGGATCCATAGCCAACTTTTGGACATATTCCTGGAATCAAATTCCACCTTTTGGAAGACTCTTTCAATTTGCATAGGCTTCATGATTTCTTTACGCTCCCTCAACACGAAAAAATAAATTCCTTTTGGACTGTCAACACTCACCAGTATCTTCGGGAATGGATCTCCCATGATCACTGGCATCAGCTACAGCAGCAGGCATTCTCGGAAGCTCTATGGAATCACATTCAATAGCGTTCTATTTGCATCAAGCATGGCTCAGATATCCTCCGCTGGGGTCACAAACCCTAAGGCATGTTTACCATCAAAGAAGCTTATCACATCAAAATAAGCTCATAAGACCAACAAAACTCTCCCTGGTCCAAGATATGGAAACTCAAAACCTATCCCAAAGTCACTATTTTTCTCTGGCAGGTCCTTCACAGACAAATTCTCACTTGGGATAACCTTGTCAAAAGAGGTTTCATTGGGCCTTCACGGTGCATGTTATGCAAGGAGCACGAAGAAACCATGGAGCATCTCCTGGATCAATGCACTCTAGCCAATCGGCTATGGATCGGAATTTCCTCATTTTGCAGAAGAACCGACAGACAACAGGGCAACATTGCAAACACCATCAAGAACTGGCACGCTCATCCTTTTGAGAACCCCATTCTCAACAGACTTTGGCAGCTCATCCCCAGTTTCCTCATATTTAATGTTTGGAAAGAACATAATAGTAGAATCTTTGAGGGTAAAGCAAACTTCATTGACACGGTATGGAATCACATAAGGCTTAATCTCAAGGAAACCACGATGTTGTCTAACTGGTCAGATAAAGATCTACAGGCCAATCCCTAGGAAAAAGCTATCCTCAATAACTGGCTTATCATTTCCATTGCTCGCCTCGACAATCTGAGGCCTCCTCGGCCTCATCCCTACTCCCCCGACTTCTGGTCCCCCCCACCTCAAGGCTTCCTCAAACTCAAATTTGATGGGGCTTCGAAAGGAAATCCTGGATTAGCAGTTTTTGGTGGGGTTTTTCATAACAGATCAAGGTCAAATCTTGAACATCTACTACGACAAACTGGGGATGGAAAGCAACAACGCGGCATAACTTATGGGATTACTACAAGGTATAATCATTGCTCAAAACCAAGGATCCTTCCCTCTCATAGTTTAAGGAGACTCAGATCTTATTCTGAACATGGTTTCCAAACTTCAAAATGGGTCGAGTAGCAGCAAAGTTTCTTTTTCCTGGACGCTGGACCACCATCTGTAGCATCTCACGAATCTTCTCTCTAAGCCAAGGGCAATCACCTTTCAGCACATCAGATGCAAATCTAACTCTCTCATGGATAAAATCACAAACATGGGTGTCTTCTCTCCCTCTTTCATTCAGATCGACACCCTGGATGAAATTCCAGATAATATCTTCAAGGAAGACTGTATTCAAATGGAAGCCAAAGACTACTCCCCGGATGTGGGTGATAGCAGGACACATGCAGGACTCTAGACCGATGACGTGCCTCAACACGTCATTAGTCCACTCATCACCCTCACTAGCAGTCTAGATGATGACGGGTGGTCCCATGCACACCAACACCCCCACGCAATAGACGCTTGGCTCGACAGCAATCGAAATGTCGCAGTTTCTGGGGATGACACCATCAACAGGATAGACGACGGTGAGCCTGCTCTTCGACATAGCTCTAATCCCCTCGACAATTAAGGTTCGGTAGGTCCGGTACAGAGCAGTAGTGGTCAACCATTATGCTCCTCGGACTCAACGTACAATGGCTCCTTCCAGGCTCTTCTCCCTCCAGCTCTTGCACTTCATCACCCCCGCTTTGTTGAGGCCGCTAAACTCCATAAATTGCTCAGCTCTGCTCCCACTATGCATTCTCAGCCCCCGCATTTTGCTCAGTTCCTCTCGCTCCACCTCCAGACCCTCCCACGCTGGAAAAACCATGTCGCCGCATCGACGAGGACCTCCCAGGGGCGGGAGAGGCCATGGAAGGGATGACAACCCCTCAGAGCCACCCTTCCATCTGCAAGCCATCAATCAAGGCTATGAGGCAAAGGTGCTGGAGGCGTTGAGAACCCTGGTCGACAATTGGGAGGACGAAGTTTCCAGCTCCCTCACTGCAGCTACCCGCACCTTGTCCCGCAGGGGCAATTATTGGATTTTTAAAAATCTTCTAACCATGCTTATCTTCCACGCTATCAACACCTCGCTAGCCAACCTAGCCAATTTCGAACCAGTCCCTCCACCTCCACCTCCCCCTCCTCCTCCGCCACCTCCTGTTCAGGCCATCCTCACCTCTCTACAGCGCCAGTTAGTTTGGAAAAAAAGGAAAAGCGGTTAAGAAATCTCACCTCTACCAGTAAAGTAGCCCTCTCCCGACTCGAGAAACACTAAGGACATCGACTCCACCGGCAGCATCACCGAACTAGACAAGAAGACGAAAAATCGCAAGGAGTAGGAGTTACAATGGGGCACCGAATACTGCTGCCCAATCACCAAGGTCCCATACAAGCATATGTAATGCCAGGTGTTCAAGTTCTCCAGGTTTTTACATGTTTTTTTTATCAAGTTTCCTCCAGCTGTCTAGTCTAGGTCAACTATGACTTTTAAATATTTCAGCCAGTTATTTTTTATGTTTAAGATCTGTTTTCCCCATAATGGAGAGGATTAATTTTTTCACTCTTGGTCGGCCTCCTCTGGCCCTATTTCGTGTTCTAGAAACACGCAGACCTGTATTATTATTTGTACTTTTATCTTTTCTTAATAGATTAGTTTTGAACTTACAAAAAAAAATGATGCCCCCTCTCCCATACCATTTTCTTCATTTACATCAATAAGCTAGAAAGTTGTTTAGAAGAATAAGGTTGCATTAGAATGACCTTGTTGGAATAGTTGTCATCCTCCTTCTCTATGCCAATAATATTATTCTTATGGCAAGGATCCCCTACAATTTTCTTTTTATGATGATGATGGCAATGACAATAACGACGATGATATTGATGATGATGACGTCATCCACTAAGAGCAACTTCAATATGTAAAACTTAAAAAAAAAATTAAATATGAAAAAGATATATTGAAAGTAAAAAATGATTGTAAAATTAATAATGTCAGGTTGACTTTTTACATTAAGAAAATAATATCACTTCAATTCTAAATTTATGAGATTTTCAAAAAAATGTTTGTCCATTATAATATAATAATTATATATATATTGTTGATTTTACATTACAATAATATCATCTTAATTTTAAATTTATCAAATATTATGAAAATTTATTATTACATTATAATATAATAATTATAAATATTTAATCAATACAAATAATTGTATAAAAATGTTCCGCGATGCATAGTAATGCATGGAATGCGTGGCATAGAGGGCGTGTCATGCGACAAAGAAAAGGCTATGCAAGGAGGGTTAAGTCATCGTGCGAGGAGATTGGAGTAATTATGCCAAGGAGAAGGCGTACATAGGAGGTTGTGTGGGTTGTCATTCAAGTAATATATCGGCAAGAGCTATTCATTGAACTGCAGAGTATTTAATGGAGCTGCAGCAAGCTTGTAAACTGTTGGATCTCGAGCAGCTCGAGATCCAATGGTCTGCACGCCTGCTGCCACCCCATTAAATGCTCTGCAGCTCAATGGATAGCTCTTGCCCAATATATCAACTTGAAAGGACACCGGGAGTCAATTTCTACTTGTGGGGAATGATTATTACTTAGAATGATGATTTTTTAATGGATAATAAGATAGGATGGATGCCATGGGAGTTCCCCTTAGCTATCATGGTAATTAATGGAAGGTGAGGCTTAATTAGGAATTATGAAAAGGAAGATAGACGAGAACCCTGGCTTTTGGTGCTAACGAACGGTCGAAAGAAGTCTTACACTAAGATGAAACAAGTGTATTATTATTTTTATTGATTTTATATAGTCGTTAAGCAAAAACTAATTAATAACACCTAAATTATGACCTATAAATATTAAAAAAATAATTGTACTAATACCAATATATTAAAAGTTAATAATTATATATATTTAATCTATCAAAATATTATAATGTATATTTTAAACATTAAAAATTATATATATTTAATCATCCAAATAATTATATTGAAATGTGTATTTTAAAGTCAAATATGAAAAAGATGTATTAAAGGAATCATTCAATAAATTTAGTTTTATATCTAGTTTTATATCAAATATCAAGATTACTTGGATTAAGTAGTTTCTACATCAAATCAAATTAATGAGGATAGGCTTCCCGATGACTCTTTACATTAAAAAAATATTATTATTTCAATGTAACCTACAATAATGGTATATATTTTCTTTATCAAAATAATTGTATAGAAATTTGGGCTTTATAAAAAATGCTCTATTAAATAATTGTGATGATGATGGAGGAAGTTGTCCGTGACACCAATTTTGTTTATCAAACTTTAAAAAGATGTTTTAAAAGTAATTTGTGTATTGTAACTCATGTTCCAAACCTTTTATACTGAAATTTTTCCAGACCTATATTGTAAAGGCACCTAGAACCTCCAACCTTGATACGGTACTTTGTACCTTACAAATATACTCTTCTTATGTAATGGTAAATAGTAAGAATTATATCAGCAATTTCAAAAGGAAGATTCAGTTTTTTTGGTTGTTTTAAAAAAAATATCTTCTCAAGTTTCTTCGGATATTAGAATTTTCCCTGTTTTGTAATGTATAGTTGTGCATAGCCTCTTTCTTAATATACTTCTTTTCATGTTTTTATTTAATTTTTTTATTATTAAATTTCATAAAATTTATTATTTTATTATGATATAATAATTATAAATATTTAATTATTTTTACATTACAATAATATTATTTTAATTTTAAATTTATCAATTTTTATAAAAAATATTATTCTATTATATTATAATAATTATAAATATTTAGTCAATTCTTTTTGGCTCATTTGGTTAAGGTGTATGTAGAGTGAGCAAGGCCACTTAGGTTCAATTCTCCTTATGGGTGAGCTAGTTGGGAGGAGACAACAAAACATCCAGCCATGTTAAGGGTTGGTAATGACTTAAATGCCCATGAGTTGCACTTCTTAGATAATGGTTCAATACTATCGACCCCAACTAAAGAACATTTAAACAAACAAAATTATAATTATAAATATTTAATTAATAAAAATAATAATATGAAAATTGAATTTTATAATTAAATATTGAAAAAATATGTTAAAAGTAAAGAAATTTTAATAAAATCAATATTCTCAAATTAAAAAATATCTTCTTAATATATATATATATATATATATATATATATAATCAAATTTCCATTTTTTCTAAAATTTACATTCTTAATAAATTTATATCATATATTTAAAACAAAATTCATTATATCAATTAATAAATTTTTTATTCTTAAGACATTTATATCATATATTTAAAACAAATTTCATTATATCAATGTAAAATTAATTGTGTGTGTATGTGTGTGTGTTTTAAGCCAAAGTAAGACTTTATATTAATTATAAAATTACATAATTTACAAAATGACATTGTATCTAGTTCATCATTAAAGAAACCGAGCCAATCAAGAGTGGAAAGTCAATTTAGTCTAAGAGGTTAACATTTGCTAATTAGATAGAAATATCCAAGAGCTTGTTCATAGGAGAGAAACTAGACATGAAGAAGGTCCTTTAAAGTCATCACAAACCACACAATTTGAATGATGAAAGTTTTTTAGAACTACCCTAAACAAGGAAACCATGTGCTAACATAAGTTTTCAAAATTCACATAACTTAAAACCAAACAAACCATTATCTAGCAAAACAAAACAAAAACCTACCCAAATATACCCACCTTGTTCATGAACCATTGCATCTATGGAGTTTTGGATGTGGTTTGCCCACAGACTCTCCCCATTGCCAGCTCCTGTTTTGTACAGGATATTCATTGCTTCAACCAAGTTATCTAATTAACTGTAAATCTGGTCCATATCCTCTCAAATTCATCAAATAATTATGAGGGTGTCGACCTGAATAAGCTCTTTCTCGATTAAAACACAAGCAAGGAGTTTTTTCACCATCCAGTAAGCACTGATAGGTTCATGTCATTCCAAATCCCTCTCTTGTTCTTCAATTGACAGAGATTCCATTGTGTAAATGCCTTTCTCAATGTGGAAAGGGGCATGCTTGCTGAATGCATGGTTTGATTATCACGCATCACCAACAAGTCAATTTCTACCTCCTCCAGCCCTTGCGACAATGAGCTCTTTGCCTACGAGTCATTGTGTGGAGAGCCCAAACCAAGTTGATGTCAACTCAGTAGGCGAATCCTATGAAATACCACAAAGAGGAAGAAGCATGGTCCATATTCAAATAGGAAATTCAACAAACATGATCACAACCTTTCTCCCTATAACCTTTAACCATATGAGGGAGCACCTTCAATCTCACAACTAATCACATTTTAGTCATTTGCTTCCTAACGCCAACATTATCCTTTCTATTTGCACTTACTTATTGCTCATCTCTAGAAACATAATTCAAGATCCTCCCATAGGTGGTGTATGTTGAATTAAGATGCAGCTTCAGAAGAACTCAGCTAAAAAATGTGAAGATTCAGAACTCATAAACGGTCTAGTTTTGCTTCACAAGGGTAACTCAAATCAAAGAACAATTTGAAGCCATTGGAGATACAGTTGAAGAAGCTGAACTATTGATGACTACATTGAATGGTCTCCTAAGGTCTTGGGATCATTTATTCTAGGAATATGTTCCAGAAGGAAACTAACAAACTTTAGCAAGTTATGGGAAGAATGCATCGAAGAAGAAGATAGACAAGTAGCAAGAGAAGAAAAGTTGGGTAATGATGAAGATAAAGAACTAGAAACTCATACAAAGAAAGAAAAGAGCAGAAAAGAGTTCATCCTTCAAAGAATCCTCCAAATTTTTATAAGTCTCAAAGAACTCAAAAGGATTACTCAAATGTCAGATGCTACAACTACCAAAACATGGAACACATTGCAAGATATTGTCCCCAAATAAGTTATCAGATTAGAAAGGGAAGGAATAAAAGACATCATCCTCATGTTGCAGAAGATGATGAACCTATTTAGAAGAAAGAAATAAAAGATGATTCAAGTGAAGAAGAATATGTGTTAATATCCGCTCTTACAAGGATTCTCACTCATGGAATTGACACATGGCTTGTTGATAATGATGCTTCTAAGTGCATGATTGATTACAAGGATTCTCTCTCAAGTTTGATTCAAAAGGATTCACCCCACAAAGTGAAGCATGGAGATGGTTATCAATATCCTACTAAAGAGGTAGGAGAATCCTCCTATAAGTTAGATTTCGGAAAGCCCATGAAGATGAAGGATGTACTATATGTACCTCCTACAAGTTGGATTTCAGAAATCCCATGAGGATGAAGGATTTACTATATGTACCTAGTTTGAAGATGAACATCCTATCCATTTCATCATTGGATGAGAAGGGATTTAGAGTTGCCTTAGTTGATGGAGAAGTTCTCATTTGGAAAAAAGGAAAGACCATTGATGATGTAGTCGTGATTGGTATTGAAGAAGGAGGACTATATTAATTGAAGGGACACTCAAATTCAACACTAGTACACCATACCGTGAACCCAAGTAAACTATGACATAGAATACTTGCTCACTTACATTACAAAGCACTACTGATTGTGAGCAAGATGGACACAAGTCGTCAAAATCAGACGATGGAGTAGAGAATGCTTCTAGAGACTCCGATGATTTATGCAAGAAGAAAGAGATCAAGAGGGAGTCAACCAAACAATCAAGCATAAGTATATTAAACTTTTCATTTGCTTTCTTTGAATTATTCTTTCATTGATCAATAGCATAATTGTTTAAATTAGTACTAGTTAACCCTTGTGGGAATCTCTGTCATATGATGCAAAATAGATTATGGAGGAGAGTTTATATCAGAATATTTCAAATCATTCTGTAGAGAAAATGTGATTAAGAGGGTTCTCACTACTCCCTACAATTTGTAACAAAATGGTGTAGCGGAAAGAAATAAATGAACAATAATGGAACTAATAAAGGCCATGATTAATGATCAAGACTTATCAACGCACCTATGGGTAGAAGCAACCAGGACTGTTGTATATGTATAAAATAAAATATCTCACAGTGAAATTGGGAACAAGACACTAGAAGAGATGTTACAGGAGAAAAGCCAGAGGTCAGGCACCTTAGATATTTGGTTGTCCAGTATATCTACATGTTCTGAAAGAGAAAAGATTGAAGTTAGACCCTTGTGTGGGTTGTCATTCGAGTAATATATCGGCAAGAGCTATTCATTGAACTACAGAGTATTTAATGGAGTTCAGCAGGCTTGCAGACCGTTGGATCTCGAGCATTGAACTACAGAGTATTTAATGGAGTTCAGCAGGCTTGTAAACTGTTGGATCTCGAGCAGCTCGAGATCCAACGGTCTGCAAGCCTGCTGCAGCCCCATTAAATGCTCTACAGCTCAATGGATAGCTCTTTCCCAATATATCAACTTGAAAGGACACCGGGAGTCAATTTCTACTTGTGGGGAATAATTATTACTTAGAATGATGATTTTTTAATGGATAATAACATAGGATGATGCCATGGGAGTTCCCCTTAGCTATCATGGTAATTAATGGAAGGTGAGGCTTAATTAGGAATTATGAAAAGGAAGATAGACGAGAACCCTGGCTTTTGGTGCTAACGAACGGTCGAAAGAAATCTTACACTAAGATGAAACAAGTGTATTATTATTTTTATTAATTTTATATAGTCGTTAAGCAAAAACTAATCAATAACACCTAAATTATGACCTATAAATATTCAAAAAAATAATTGTACTAATACCAATATATTAAAAGTTAATAATTATATATATTTAATCTATCAAAATATTATAATGTATATTTTAAACATTAAAAATTATATATATTTAATCATCCAAATAATTATATTGAAATGTGTATTTTAAAGTCAAATATGAAAAAGATGTATTAAAGGAATCATTCAATAAATTTAGCTTTATATCATATATCAAGATTACTTGGATTAAGTAGTTTCTACATCAAATCAAATTTAATGAGGGTAGGCTTCCCGATGACTCTTTACATTAAAAAAATATTATTATTTCAACGTAACCTACAATAATGGTATATATTTTCTTTATCAAAATAATTGTATGGAAATTTGGGCTTTATAAAAAATGTTGTATTAAATAATTGTGATGGTGATGGAGGAAGTTGTCCGTGACACCAATTTTGTTTATCAAACTTTAAAAAGATGTTTTAAAAGTAATTTGTGTAGGTATAACCTATTTGCCCGACGATATGCACCAATCGGACGACCGGCCGTGTCTGACGTGATCGGTCACGCGCGGCCGGTCGTCCGATCGGTGCATATCGTCGGTTCGAAAGTGAACTCCATTTGTGTATTGTAACTCATGTTCCAAACCTTTTATACTGAATTTTTCCAGACCTATATTGTAAAGGCACCTAGAACCTCCAATCCTGATAGTGTACTTTGCACCTTACAAATATACTTAAATAGTAAGAACTATGTCAGGAATTTCAAAATGAAGACTTAGTTTCTCTAGTTGTTTTTGTAAAAATATATTCTCATGTTTCTCCGGATATCAGAATTTCCTCTGTTTTGTAATGTATGGTTGTGCATAGCCTCTTTCTTAATATACTTCTTTTCATGTGTTTGTTTAATTTTTTATTATTAAATTTCATAAAATTTATTATTTTATTATGATATAATAATTATAAATATTTAATTATTTTTACATTACAATAATATGATTTTAATTTTAAATTTATCAATTTTTTATAAAAAATATTATTCCATTATATTATAATAATTATAAATATTTAGTCAATTTTTTCTAGCTTATTTGGTTAAGATGTAGGTAGAGTGAGCAAGGCCGCTTAGGTTCAATTCTCTTTATGGGTGAGCTAGTCGGGAAGAGACAACAAAAAATCCAACCATGTTAAGGGTTGGTAATGACTTAAATGCCCATGAGTTGCACTTCTTAGATAATGGTTCAATACTATCAACCCCAACTAAAGAACAGAACATTCAAACAAACAAAATTATAATTATAAATATTTAATTAATAAAAATAATAATATGAAAATTAAATTTTATAATTAAATATTTAAAAAATATGTTAAAAGGAAAGAAATTTTAATAAAATCAATATTTTCAAATTAAAAAATATCCTCTTAATATATATATATATATAATCAAATTTCCATTTTTTCTAAAATTTACATTCTTAATAAATTTATATCATATATTTAAAACAAAATTCATTATATCAATTAATGAAATTTTCATTCTTAAGACATTTATATCATATATTTAAAACAAACTTCATTATATCAATGTAAAATTAATTGTGTGTATGTGTGTGTGTTTTAAGCCAAAGTAAGACTTTATATTAATTATAAAAATACATAATTTACAAAATGGCATTGTATCTAGTTCATCATTAAAGAAATCGAGCCAATCAAGAGTGGAAAGTCAATTTAGTATAAGATGTTAACATTTGCCAATTAGATAGAAATATCCAAGAGCTTGTTCATAGGAGAGAAACTAGACATGAAGAAGGTCCTTTAAAGTCATCACAAACCACACAATTTGAATGATGAAAGTTTATTAGAACTACCCTAAACAAGGAAACCATGTGCTAACATAAGTGTTCAAAATTCACATAACTTAAAACCAAACAAACCATTATCTAGCAAAACAAAACAAAAACCTACCCAAATATACCCACCTTGTTCATGAACCATTGCATCTATGGAGTTTCGGATGTGGTCTGCCCACAGACTCTCCCCATCGCCAGCTCTTGTTTTGTACAGGATATTCATTGCTTCAACCAAGTTATCTAATTAACTGTAAATCTGGTCCATATCCTCTCAAATTCATCAAATAATTATGAGGTTATCGGCCTGAATAAGCTCCTTCTCAATTAAAACACAAGCAAGGAGTTCTTTCACCATCCAGTAAGCACTGATAGGTTCATGTCATTCCAAATCCCTCTCTTGTTCTTCAATTGACAGAGATTCCATTTCGTAAATGCCTTTCTCAATGTGGAAAGGGGCATGCGCGGCTGAATGCATGGTTTGATTATCATGCATCACCAACAAGTCAATTTCTACCTCCTCCAGCCCTTGTGACAATGAGCTCTTTGCCTACGAGTCATTGTGTGGAGAGCCCAAACCAAGTTGATGTCAACTCAGTAGGTGAAGCCTATGGAATACCACAAAGAGGAAGAAGCATGGTCCATATTCAAACAGGAAATTCAACAAACATGATCACAACCTTTCTCCCTATAACCTTTAACCATATGAGGGAGCACCTTCAATCTCACAACTAATCACATTTTAGTCATTTGCTTCCTAATGCCAACATTATCCTTTCTATTTGCACTTACCAATTGTTCATCTCTAGAAACATACTTCAAGATCCTCCCATAGGTGGTGTATGTTGAATTAAGATGCAACTTCAGAAGAACTCAGCTAAAAAATGTGAAGATTCAGAACTCATAAACGGTCTAGTTTTACTTCACAAGGGTAACTCAAATCAAAGAACAACTTGAAGCCATTGGAGATACAGTTGAAGAAGCTGAATTATTGATGACTACATTGAATGGTCTCCCAAGGTCTTGGGATCATTTATTCAAGGAATATGTTCCAGAAGGAAACTAACAAACTTTAGCAAGTTATGGGAAGAATGCACCGAAGAAGAAGCTAGACAAGTAGCAAGAGAAGAAAAGTTGGGTAATGATGAAGATAAAGAACTAACAACTCATACAAAGAAAGAAAAGAGCATAAAAGAGTTCATCCTTCAAAGAATCCTCCAAAGTTTTAGAAGTCTCAAAGAACTCAAAAGGATTACTCAAACGTCAAATGCTACAACTGCCAAAACATGGGACACATTGCAAGATATTGTCCCCAAATAAGTTATCAGATTAGAAAGGGAAGGAATAAAAGACATCATCCTCATGTTGCAGAAGATGATGAACCTATTTAGAAGAAAGAAATAAAAGATGATTCAAGTGAAGAAGAATATGTGTTAATATCCGCTCTTACAAGGATTCTTACTCATGGAATTGATACATGGCTTGTTGATAATGATGCTTCTAAAGCGCATGACTGATTACAAGGATTCTCTCTCAAGTTTGATTCAAAAGGATTCACCTCACGAAATGATCCAGGAGGATATTGGTGGCCACCCACCTATTCCTCTTGGACCCCCACCATTGTTTCTTTCAGTTGTCCAGTTTCCTTAATTGTAACACAATTTGCTACAATTTACTATTTTTGGCAGTTTTCGGGTCCTAAACTTCCAGAGCTGTTTTGAGGCCCTAAACGACGTTTTTTTTGGCATCGAATGGTCGGGCAAATATGAGTCCATTTCGGACTCAATATTTGCCATTTATGGACGTAGTCCTTAAACAAATCTTTCTAACGATATATCATGCGCGTCAAACGGAGGTAGTATGCTAAAGTTACGACCCCAGGAAATTGATGTGCCAAGTTACCCAATGGGGCCCACATTAAGGCGTTTCACCTCCTAGGGTTAGGTTTTTGGATGTGTAGGTTTTCCATTGTTTCTCAATAATATATAGGCCTTCGAGCCTCATTGTAACACAGAGTTCAGAGGCATGTAGCCGCCACATCTCTTCTCAGAGATAAGCTACTAGCACTATAGCTCGTTTATTTCCATTCTGTATGTAGACAAGTTTCAGTTATTGATTAATGAAATGAAATGCTATTTCCACTGCATATTTGTTTCTATGGTTATTTGTGTATTCTGTTGCATTCCTGCATAAATCCGGATCACAAAGTGAAGCGTGGAGATGGTTATCAATATCCTATTAAAGGGGTAGGAGAATCCTCCTACAAGTTGGATTTTGGAAAGCCCATGAAGATAAAGGATGTACTATATGTACCTCCTACAAGTTGGATTTCAGAAATCCCATGAAGATGAAGGATGTAATATATGTACCTAGTTTGAAGATGAACATCCTATCCATTTCATCATTGAATGAGAAGGGATTTAGAGTTGCCTTAGTTGATGGAGAAGTTCTCATTTGGAAAAAAAGAAAGACCATTGATGATGTAGTCATGATTGGTATTGAAGAAGGAGGACTATATTAATTGAAGGGACACTCAAATTCATCACTAGTACACCATACTATGAACCCAAGTAAACTATGACATAGAATACTTGCTCACTTACATTACAAAGCACTACCGATTGTGAGCAAGATGGACACAAGTCTTCAAAATTAGACGATGGAGTAGAGTATGCTTCTAGAGACTCCAATGATTTATGCATGAAGGAAGAGATCAAGAGGAAGTCAACCAAACAATCAAGCATAAGTATATTAAACTTTTCATTTGCTTTCTTTGAATTATTCTTTCATTGATCAATAGCATAATTGTTTAAATTAGTACTAGTTAACCCTTGTGGACATCTCTGTCATATGATGCAAAATAGATTATGGAGGAGAGTTTATATCAGAAGATTTCAAATCATTCTGTAGAGAAAATGTGATTAAGAGGGATCTCACTACTCCCTACAATTTGTAACAAAATGGTGTAGCGGAAAGAAATAAATGAACAATAATGGAACTAATAAAGGCCATGATTAATGATCAAGACTTATCGATGCACCTATGGGTAGAGGCAACGAGGACTGTTGTATATGTATAAAATAGAACATCTCATAGTGCAATTGGGAACAAGACACCAGAAGAGATGTTACAGGAGAAAAGCCAGAGGTCAGGCACCTGAGATATTTGGTTGTCCAGTATATCTACATGTTTTGAAAGAGAAAAGGTTGAAGTTAGACCCTTTAGGAAAGAAGGGGATATTTATTGGATATAGTGAGACATCGAATGCATATAAGGTATATATCCCTGGTTAAAGACAGATTGAGATCAGTAGAGATGTTACCTTTGATGAACATGCAACATTTAGTAGTTCTAGAAAGACTCATTCAAATGAGGTCCATGATGAAGAGACAATAGGTCCTAGAGTTACAGAGACATGCACATAGATGCTCTAGAAGAGTATATTCTAGAGGACCATGACATGGTAGAACCATAAAGGCCTACAAATCAACCTTGAGAGATGATTACTCATAAGAGAATACGAGCTTGGGTTCAAGAAATTATTCAGGGGATAGAAAAGTATGGTGCTCCAGATGGATCTTCCAAAAAAAGCTAGAGACCTTGACCATATTCTAGTTATGTAGCGTTCTTATGTGACATCATTGATGTAGAGCCTTCTAGTTATGATGAAGTAGTTGATAAGAAAGTATGGAAGGATGCCATGATATAGGAATATCAGTCGATTATGAAGAATGATATTTGGTATGTGGTTTCAAGATTGAAAAGGAAGTCAGTAATAACTTCCAAGTGGATCTACAAGATGAAGCATGCATAAGATGGAAGTTTTGAAAAATACAAGGCAAGGTTTGTGGCATGAGGTTTTTCTCAAAAAGAAGGTATATATTATAAGGAGACATTTGATCATGTGGAAAGATACACTTCAATTAGAGCTATACTTGTAATAACTACAAAGATGAAATGGAAGATACACTAGATGGACATGAAGACAACTCTCATTAATGGTGTAATAGAAGAAGAAGTGTACATGGAAAAACCACAAGGATTCGAGGCACATGATAGGAATACACATGTGTGCAGATTAAAGGCCTTGTATGGCTTGAAGTAGGAACCCAGAGCATGGTATGAAAGAATTGATAGTTTCCATATGAGATTGGGATTTACAAAGAGTAAAGCAGATCCCAACCTTTACTACAAGATTGTAAATGATGGACCAATTATATTACTGTTATACATAGATGACATGTTTCTGACATGAGTTGAGGAGCTCATCAATAAATGTAAGGAGAAGCTTGTTGCAAAGTTTGAAATGAAAAACCTAGGTATGATGCAATGATTTCTTAGGTCTAGAGGTATGGTAGAGACCAGATAAGATTTTCCTAAATGAAGGAAAATATGTTGTAGAGATCCTAAAGATATTTGGGATGGTGGACTGTAAGGTCATGCCTACAATGATGGTGACAAACCTGAAGTTATTGAGTGATACTTGATTAGAGACAGTGGATTCCACCACGTATATACATAATATTGGTTCATTGATGCACCTGATAAGCACCAGACTAGATATATGCTTTGATGTGAACACATTGATTCAGTATATGGCTGACCTGAGACATGTTCTCTTGCTTGTTGCAAATCATGTGATGAGGTACCTAAAAGGTAGAATTGATTATGGAATCAGATATGTTTCATATCTTGAGATCAAACTATATAGCTATGTTGATTCAGATTGGATCGATAGTGTCGCTGACAGGAAGATAAATTCAAGATGTTTCTTTAGTCTCGTGTTAGCTATGATTTTGTGACTCAACAAGAAGCATATTAGTATGAATCTCAGTATGGTCGAGGCAGAGTATATAACATCATGTACAACCAATGGTGAAGGATTGTTTGATCTTGAGTTAGAGGTGACTTGTATCTATTGTGACAACCAGACTTGCATAAGGTTGTCATAGAACCCTATGTTTCATCACAAGTCCAAGCACATCGAGATTAGGTACCATTACATTCATGATATGGTACATAAGGGAGTTGTGAAGCTCCAGTATGTTGTGACAAACATGCAGATTGCTAATGTGTTGACCAATCCTTTGTCAAGGATAAAGTTTGATTACTTTAGGGACAAGCTTGGAGTGGTCTAGATGGACCTACCCAGTGAGAGGGAGTGATGAGTTACATATGCGATTAGGAGGCAGTAGCACACTGAGTTTGGTAGTAATGGGTAGTCATTCAAGGGAATGATGTGCAGTATCTAGGACTAGAAGATGTGCAACTGTAGTTGACATGTGCAATCTTTAGACTATTATATGCGCAACTTATAGAGTTAGCATGCGTAGCTTATAGAGATGGAAGATGTACAACTTCTAGAGTTAGCATGCACATGTTATAGAGATGGAAGATGCAACATGCAGAGTTGCCATGCGCATCTTGCAGAGCTAGAAGATGAGTAATATGGAACTCTTGTGATGACATATGGTTTGAAAGGAAACCAAGACCCAAAAGCTCTGAAAGGACAATGAGGCTACACACACTAGTGAGATGCTATGCTGAGATCCTAAATTCGTGATGTAATCAAAGGGCTTGCTCGTACATAACTTCTAGTGATGGATATATTCATTAAAATTTCAAGAAGTAAATATTCAAGTACAAGATAATAGAAACAGTGTTGAAGATTGTGCGACACATAATACCTTCCTTATTGAGAGGGAGTGTTGAATTAAGATGCAGCTTCAGAAGACATTCTTATTGTATTTTTCATGTAAAACCCTTAAAGAAACAATGTTATATTGTATTTGTAATGTCGGATCAAGAAATAAAATGATATTGTATTTTATCCTTACAAAAAGACAAGTCGACCTCATAAGGAAAAGTCACCCAAAAAACAAGATTAAATAGAGGGGTTTCCCTCCTCATTTTCGACATACACTCACAATAAGCAAGTTCAAGGAGGAGGTTCACTCCAACTAAGAAGAAGACAGTTTTGGCTCATAAGAAGGCTTGGAAGACATCTATCTCATAATCTAGGGTTTGTCTAGAGTTCCTTTATCTTTCTGTAAGAGAGCTCTAAGATTCTTGTTAACATTATGACATTGTACTTGGTTGATGAATCTCTATTGAGAAGTTTTTTTAGGTGTTTCTTGTGAGAGGGTTTTCACATGATAAATATTTGTGTCTTTATGTCTACTGTTGAATGTCTTTCATCCAGTGATCCTTATGCATGCAATTACTATGACATGACACGTTAAATTAATGAAAGTCTAACATAATTTATTGTAAGTTGAAATGCTAACAGCATACTCAACTTGTGTTAATTCTCCCTAAGCCACCATTCTAAAGACAACCACGTCATGCATGTGTTGGATAATCCCAATGTCCTACTTCTACCAAAAACCTACCTGCATCCATGGTAAATTTAAACTAGAGTGTTGATTGCCAAAACTGAAATTGTGTGCCCTTGTCAAGTCAAGGACACATGTGGTCTCCTTTCACCCACGTGTCCCATAGCTAATAATCATATTGATTGTTAGGTGTTGCGATCCATGCCCACCACACCTGCATTTAAGGCTTTAAAATCATGTATTAAAAAATAACTGAATGAGTTTAATGTTGATAATGTAAAATTGACTCATCACATTAAAAAATATATCTCAAGCTCTAAAAAATCGTGGTCTATGATTTCATTAATTTTTACACATAAAATTATTAAACCACTTAAATTATATATCTAAAGTTTAGACATATTTAGTGTAAATTGGATGAATTGAGTGTAAATCAGGTGGTTGGGAGGAATGTTAATATCTTCTCTACCTAGGTTCAAATATCACTTTGTGACACTTGCTCCTTATGATCCAACTATGTATTGCTTGAATGGATTTATTTTTGGTCATACCTTAATCTCTGTAATATCAAGTTATAGAATTCATCAATGAAAACACAAAATTTAGATATATTTAAAGTTTATTGTTGAAAAGTTAAAAGTATAAAGGTAGCACTTTTTCATCCATAATTATGTAAGAATAAATTTAAAATGGATATGAAGCAACATTTTGATAAAGTATATGATCTTGTAAGGAAAAATATGAAATACATTACACCCATTGTTGATAGCTGGTCAATATTGAGAGGTGGGGGGGATCAATATTGTTGAATTTTTACCATTTAAACCACTTATTAAACTTTAATCAAAACATTGAATCAACAAGATACATAGAATACATATTTTATCGTGGAACCCTAATAAGGTAAACCACCAACACATTTTTATTATCTGCAAAACTTTGATTTTACAATATACTATAGTTATTTGCAAGCACCCACTTGTTGGAGATTGCAATCCCCAAGTTTCTCAGCCACTACTGAAGGATGCACCCACACCCTAGTTTCTGTCTACACATACAGACAAGGATACACCAATACCCCGATTTCTGCCTACACCTACAAATAAGGATACACCAATACCCTGATTCTCCAGCCACTACTGTAAAGAGGCTAAGACCTCCTTGTGGGCATGTAGCCTGCCCTAGAACCAGCCTGCCACCCTAATTTGATATTATTAAACTTTCTAGACTTTCTTCAATCTCTGTCTCTGGATTTCTTCACTTGGTCTACCATATTGCTACTACACGGGTCTGGATTGCAGAGACACACTTTTCATTTTCTGACTACTGGTATTCTTCTTTAGATATCCATTATTCATCCATAGAGACCCCAGAGACACACAACTTCCTTTTCAAGATTCTGTTTATATATTATTCTAAAACATCAATACAACAACATTCCTTTTCAAAGAGTCACGTCCTTACAATACTCTAAGTCTGTTTATGTTCCTTTTGTTAGTCATAACCACCGTAACTCTGTTAACCACTCCCTTCATAATTATTCTTCCCTGGTCATCGATGGGATTCTTCATCTACGTGCTAGCCTTCATGTTTTTCCAGTGAGCTTCTCCATCTACTCATGCTATGGGATTCCTCAGCTTCATCTCTGATTTGGGTTTTTCCTCTTATTCAACACTTGCGGGCTTTACTCCAAAATTTTACAGGATTCTTGATCCGTTTATTTTATATTGGGATTTTTCTTGACCGTAGATCTCAAAATGTATTTCCACACTATTAGCTTTCTGGAATAATGATTTTCCACAGTCGTCTTTCCGCACTCATCCTGAGCCATTGATATTTGTCTCGGGTTGTTTCCTGGCTATAGATCTGAGATGGGATGCGGTATACAGATTACCGAACCATGAAATTTATCAAGATCTAAGATAAGATGCAAATAACGAAATGCAGATTTGTGACTTTTCCAAAACATCATTTCAAGTTTTCTTCTTTCCGCACTTAATATTTCCACAACAATAATTCAGCATAGTTGAACTTCAGTGGGATTTTTCGTGACCATTGATCAGGATCATGGGATGTGGAATGCAGGTTCTCAAACACTTAAATGATTCTTTCGTAATCCTCTGCCCTCCTCTTTCCGCACTAACCTTTCTGCACCGTCGATCTTTTACGAAAGTATTTTTTACCATCGATCTTCTGGATCATGGGATGCAGAATGCAGAACCGTGACATTTCCCACATTATTTCCATGGTTCTCCACCTTTCTCTTTTCGTCTTCCAGACTTCGGTTTGTGGAAGCCCATATTATCCTAGACCTTGATCTTTTGCTTTCAATTTTTTTCTTTTCTTATGAGCCGTTTATTTCTTTTGCAGGTTCATTCTTGACTGTTGATCTATGATCTAATGCAAACTTGTGTATATTCCCTTTCTTTTTGCGAAAATCATTCTCCCTCATTGATCTCCTTGCAGATTCAATCACAACCATTGATCCCTTGATCAGATTCAGATTTCTTCTTCTGCATTCCTACTTTTGTGTAACCCTCCTACAACCATAGATCTATTGTGGAATGCTCCTAATCCATAGATCTTTGTACACTTGCGGAATTCTTCTCGACCTTATATCTCCTGCATATCTAATCTCGACTGTCGATCTATACTCTTTTGCAGAACTTCACCTTTTCTGCCTATCCTTTGCAGAACTGGTCCTTAACCATCAGATCTCGTGCGGGATGCTTCCAGACCATTGATTTTAGATCGAATGCGTATCTCACCATGACTTTTCGGATTTGCACGATTTATTTTTCTTTAACACTTGGCCAATTTTAATCTCAACATGTAAACTAACATTTTTATCTTGTTTTGGCAGATTGATATTTTGCTCGTGTAAGAACTAAATGAGAATCTAATTTCATGGTTGGATAGCCATTTCACCAGGGAGAAGGATCATGTTATATTTAGATCTTGCTGACACACACACATATTCTGGAGGACATTTGAAAATAGTCTTCCAACCTTTTGTTATGACACTTAGACAAATTTATTAGTCTGGTCCAATCTACCTAAAACATTGTTTTGGCAGATCCATAACTTCTTCCTCAACTACTTCCAAGACAATCTAAATACATGCTTAGGTAGAGAAAACACAAGTCTACAAGACCCCTATGTGATGCGGGAATTTATTCTAACTCATGATTTAGGGTGGTCATTCTCTTTAGACCCTCTTAGACTAGTTTTGACTATTTATCCATACTTAGTCAATTTCCTGGTGATTTTCACCAATTGCCATATTTCTCTAGAATGATGTCACATCATCTGCTTTATCATCATAGGAAATTTATCTTACCAATTTTCCATCAGTTATTCTATGTCATCACTACCTTTCTCTTTTGTTTGACTTATATTGAGTTCACCTTTTGTCTTTCCTTTGTCTTTCTTTGAGTTCACTCTGCCATCATGTCCTTTGCTTATCCTTTGTCATTCATGAACTACTTTGACATCAATGAAAACTATAATCCATATTTCCAACAATACCCCCCTTTAGCATTGATGGCCACACCTAAACCTTCTCCCCATTTGACAACAATGAGAAAGGATAACCTGTTATACCCATGTTGTACCTATTTTGATATAGGATTTCCTATCTTTCTTCTTTCTGACAACTCCCCTTGTCATCATCTCTCCCCTTTGTTAACTGAACTTGATTATTTAATCCATGTATTATCATTTAACATTTCCTTTGCAACAGGTTCTTGGATGATAAATTAAATGATAGATTAATAGACTCCCCCTATCACTGTACTTCCTTTCTTTTGCCAACATTTTTGTGACAGTGTTTACACTCAACATTTTCTTCCACACATTGTTCTCCTTTTTTTTAAACTGTATTATGTAACTTTCTCTTCTCATGAAGTCTTCACATAATCCTTGGTCTGAGATAACATTTTTTAGATGGATTTCCACTAGATTTAGTTTGGTTCTAAATTTGGTAGAACTGTTAAATTAACCTCACCCAAACAATGGTCCCACAGGCAGCGCTTCAACGACGTGCAAAATTCAAAATTTCGGTGAACTGGATTTCATATAGATTTCTCTCCCATCTCTAATAATTAAATTACTTTCTAGTTAGTCAGCGAAATGACTGAAGGACCGTCCGATCTAGATCGACAGTGGACCTCAAATATTATAGGGCATATTTCATCAAATATCGCGCCCGTCAAGATTTTCTTTCTCGATCCCATTTCACCCAGCCAAAAGGATTACAGCCATTGATCTAATCCATGCTTTCATTTGGACCATCGAAATATGTGGCCCCTACCTAATTCTGCAAATCTCCATTCTAAATTTCTCCATGCTAGTTCACCTAGCGAAGTTTTTTCCAGCCTTTCATCAAAAAGCTCCTTTAATCTCTGTCATTCAATTAACTTGGACTTGGTGTTGATCATACTATTAATATCCTTCTTGTAGTGATTCTTTGAGTAAGAACCTTGGATGATGAGTTCATAGACTCTCCCTATCACAATGCTTCTCCTAAACACATTTCTTCTTCAAAGCTGAGATCAAATCCAATTCTGATAGCTAATACCAATTTGTCACCTCTACTCTTCTTGTTTTGGTGGCAACTTTAGAACATTCTTCCCTTCTTACCAAAATAAAATTTTCAAGCATTAATTGCAATTTTTTATACCAATTGGAATTTTCTGACTGTAACTCCCCCTGAGTATATGATCCCTCTGAATGTCAGTTTCAGGGTTCTCTATAAATCATGAGAGGTATTAAGAAAAGAGTCCCACAATCATCACTATATCCTTATTTGTCACCTTCATCTTAATATTCATCGGTGTGTTCTTTTACATCTTCATCTTTCTTTCCATCATAATGGATGCCATTCTCATATACAACACTATTATGCTCCTCATCATATTGGGAAACTTCTTTGATGCTTGAAATATTTGTTTCTTCTATATTTTTGGAGTCTTCCTTTCTTCTCCAAATCTTCCCATGAGGTACCCTTCTTACTAACCTTGTTTGTTTCTTGGATTCCTTACTTAGATCTTTTCTCTTGGTTCTGCAATCAAAGGCCTTGTGACCAAACTTGTGACAGTAGTGACAATAGCCATAGAAACTTCCTTCATATTTGAGAAATCTTTGACTTTTATGGTTCACAGCTTCCATCCTCTTCCATCCCTTCCTTTGTTCTTGGATTTTTATTGAAGAATTTTTCCTTAGCTTACATTATCTAGCCATATGTCCAAAATTATGACATGTATAACAATGACCAGGAAATATTTGTTGGACCCTTCTTGTCCTTGGTCTTTTAAGTATCATTCTAGTTATGTCATTATAATGGGACGAGGGGGCAAAATTCTGACTATTCTTAATTGGACTCTTTAGTACATTAGCACAGCCTCTTCTATTATTTCTTTCTCAATTAGTGAATGAGGAACATTTTGTCTTCCTTTCATTGTCATACCCTAAACCAATTTTATCATTTGATGGTTTTTGGCTCCTCAAGATGTCATCTAAAATATTTTAATTGTTCTTAAACTTTGTTTTAATAGTTTCCTCATTAAGATTCTTCCTAAGAAAAGTAACTTCTTCTTCAAGTTTTTTAGTTTTTAGTTTTTTGCCCTTGATCCTCTCATTAATGGTGTGCTGGTCTTCTAGCTTCTTTATCTCCTTTTTGAGGTTAGCAACTTCTTTTCTTAATCTCTCGGCCTCTTCCATGTGGTCTTCCAACATCTTTATTTCTTTTATTGAAGTTAACAACTTTCCTTTTTAGGATCTTAACCTCTTCCATGCTAGCCATCATTTGTTTTCTTGTAATGTACAGTTCTTCTCGAAGGGTCTTGACTTCCTCTTCATTTTACTTCTGCTCTCTTTGATACTTTGAAATTTTTTCTTCCAAATACTTGTTATCCCTCCTGTTTTTTCTCAATTCTTCAAAGGCACTTATGAGTTATGTTTTTAAGTTCACCTCTCTTTCCACATTTGAATTATCTTCTGAAGTTTGAGTTATTTTCCCTATGAATAGATTTTCTTCATCTTCAGTTATATCTTCACTATCATACTTGAAAATAGCAAGGTTTTCTTGTGCTATCTCTTCATTTGAATAAAGTTTTTCCAATTTTACCCAGAGTTCCTTAGTTGGGACACATGGTCCGATATTTCTTTTGATAGATTGAGATATTCCATCTAATATGGCCTCTATTGCATTTGCATTATTTTTCTTGGCTTTATTTTGAGTTGGAGTCCTTATTCTCTTTGGTGGGATGTAATTAGTGATCACTGCATTCCATACACCGGGTTCCAATGCCTTCAGATAAATTTCCATTCTTGTACTCCAAAATATGTATTCTTCTTTTCCAAGTATTGGAGATCCATTTTCTGTGTAAATCTCTTCTTATTGATCCATGGTGTTTTTTAATAGGATATTCCTTCCAATGGTTAAACTATTTGTGAAGGATCCTACTATGATACCAATTTTCGATAGCTGGTCAATAGGGAGGGGGGGTGAATCAGTATTGTTGAATTTTTACCATTTAAACCATTTAAACCACTTATTAATCTTTAATCAAGACATTGAATCAACAAGATACACATAATACAAATTTTATCGTGGAACCCTAATAAGGTAAACCACCAACACGTTTCTATTATCTCCAAAACTTTGTTTTTACTATATACAATAGTTATTTGCAAGCACCCACTTGATGGAAACCACAATCCCCAAGTTTCTCGGTCACTACTAAAGGATGCACCCACACCCTAGTTTATGTCTGCACCTATAGACAAGGATGCACCAATACCCTAATTTTTGCCTGCACCTACAGACAAGGATACACCAATACCCTGATTCTCTAGCCACTACTGGAAGGAGGATAAGACCTCCTTGAAGGCAGGTAGCCTTCCCTAGCACCACCCTGCCACCCTAATTTGATATTATTAAACTTTCTATTCTTTCTTCAAACTCTGTCTCTGGATTTCTTCACTTGGTCTACTATCTTGCTGCTACATGGGTCTGGATTGTAGAGATACACTTTGCATTCTCTGACTACTGGTCTTCTTCTTTAGATATTCATTATTCACCCGCAAAGACCCTAGAGACACACAAATTCCTTTTCAAGATTATGTTTATATATTCTTCTCAAACATCAATACAACAACATACCTTTTTAAACAGCCACGTCCTTACAATACTCTAACACTGTTTATGTGCCTTTTGTTAGTCATAACCACCGTAACTCTATTAACCACACCCTTCATAATTCTTCCCTGGTCATCCACAAGCTTCTTCATCTGCGTGCTAGCCTTCATGTTTTTCCAGCGAGCTTCTCCATCTACTCATGTTGTGGGATTCCTCAGCTTCATCTCTAATTATGGGTTTTTCCTCTTATTCAACACTTGCAGGATTTACTCCAAAATTTTATAGGCTTCCTGAGCCGTTGATTTTAGATCGGGCTTTTTCTTGACCGTAGATCTCAAAATGTCTTTCCACATTATTAGCTTTCCGCAACAATTGTTTTTTGCAGTCGTCTTTCTGCACTCATATTGAGCCGTTGATCTTTGTCCTGGGCTGTTTCCTGACAGTAGATATGAGATGGGATGCGGTATGTGGATTGCTGAATCATGACATTTCTCAACATGTCTTTCCGCACTTAGCTTTCCACCTCAACCGTTCTACACCGTTGATCTCCTGCGGGCTCTTCCGTGACCATTGATCTGAGATAAGATGCAAATAGCGGAATGCGGATTTGTGACTTTTCCAAAATGTCATGTCAAGGTTTCCACTTTCCACACCAATAGTTATGCACCATTGATCTTCAACGGGATTCTTTATGACCGTTGATATTCCCATATTGAATTACGGAATTCCCATTCTCAAACACTCAAACGATGCTTTCGCAATCCTCCGCCTTTCGCTTTCCACACTAACCTTTCCGCACCGTTGATCTTTTACGAAAGTCTTTATGACCGCCGATATTCCGAATCACGGGATGCAGAATGCAAAACTGTGACATTTCCCACATTCTTTTCGTGATTCTTCGCCTTCCACTTTTCGTCTTCTGGACTTTAGTTTGTGGAAACCCATATTATCCTAGATCTTGATATTTCACTTTCAGTTTTCTGCTTTTCTTATGAATCGTTGATTTCTTTTGCGGGTTCATTCCCAACTGTTGATCTACGATCTAATGCAGATTTGTGGATCTTCCCCTTTCTTTGTACATAAATCATTCTCTGTCATCGATCTCCTTGCGGATTCAATCATATCCATTAATCCCTTGATTAGATTCATATTTCTTCTTCCGCATTCCTACTTTTGCGGAACCCTCCTACGACCGCAAATCTATTATGGAACGCTCCTCAGCCGTAGATCTTTGTACACTTCCGAAAATCTTCTCGACCTTAGATCTCTTGCGGATCTAATATCGATCATCAATTTATACTATTTTGTGGAACTTCACCTTTTTCTCCTATCCTTTGCGGAACTGATCCTTAACCTTCAGATCTCTTGCGGGATGCTTCCTGACCGCTAATCTTAGATCGAATGTGGATCTCACCATGACTTTGCCGATTTGTGCGATTTTTTTTACCTTTAACACCTAGCCAATTTTAAAGTCAACATGTGATTCGGATTTATGCGGGAACGCAACAGAATACACAAATAACCATATAAACACATATGTAGCGGAAATAACACTTCATTTCATTAATCAAAGAACTGAAGGCTTGTTTACATACAGAATGGAAATAAACTAGCTAGAGTGCTGGTAGCTTATCTCTGAGAAGAGATGTGGTGGCTACATGCATCTGAACTCTGTGTTACAATGAGGCTCAAAGGCCTATATATTATTGAGAAACAATGGAAACCCTACACATCCAAAAACCTAACCCTAGGAGGAGAAACGCCAGAATGTGGGCCCCATTGGGTAACTTGGTACATCAATTTCCCGGGGTCGTAACTTTGGCCTACTACCTCCATTTGACGTGCATGACACATCGTTAGAAAGATCTATTCAAGGGCTACATCCATAAATGAAAAATATTGAGTCCAAAACAGACTCATATTTGCCCGACCATTCGATGCCGAAAAAATGCCGTTTAGGGCCTTAAAATGGCTTCGAAAATTTAGGACTTGAAAACTACCAAAAATAGTAAATTGTGCTACAATTAAGGAAACTGGAAAACTGAAAGAAACAATGGTGGGGGTCCAAGTGGAATAGGTGGGTGGCCACCAATATCCTCCTGGATCAACATGCAAACGAACATTTTTCTCTTGTTTTGGTAGATTGATATTTCACTTGTGTAAGAACCAAATGAGAATCTAATTTCATGGTTGGATAACTAGTTCACCAGGGAGAAGGATCATGCCATCTTTAGATCTTACTGACACACACACATCTTCTGGAGGACATTTGAAAATAGTCTTCCAACCTTTTGTTATGACAATTAGACAAATATCTTAGTCTGATCCAATCTGCCTAAAACATTGTTTTGGCAGATCCATAACTTCTTGCTCAACTACTTCCAAGACAATCTAAAGACATGGTCAGGTAGAGAAAACACAAGTCTACAAGACCCCTATGTGTTGCGGGCATTTATTATAATCCGTGATTTAGGGCGGTCATTCTCTTTAGACCCTCTTAGAGTTTTTTTGGATATTTATCCATACTTGGTCAATTTCCTGATTTTCACCAATTGCCATATTTCTCTAGAATGATGTCACATCATCTGCTTTGTTATCATAGGCAATGTCTCTTACCAATTTTCCATCAATTATTCTATGTCATCACTACCTTTGTATTTCCTTTGACTTATACTAAGTTCACCTTTTGTCTTTCCTTTGTCTTTCTCTCAGTTCACTCTGCCATCATGTCCTTTGCTTATCATTTGTCATTCATGAACTACTTTGACATCAATGACAACTATAATCCATATTTCCAACAATGATTATGTGTAGAATAAAGGTTAACATATCTTTAAAACATCTTTTATTTATGATTATGTAAGAATAAAAATAAAAGAAGGTATCGAAAAATTAAATTATTTTGATTTAATTTAGTAAATGTTGATTTTTTTTAATGGTGATTTGACAAATTTTAACTGTATAAAAGTTTATAATTATAAACACATCATATGATTGTACTATTTACATATAAAATTTATTTTTATATAATTTTGAATTTTTTCAACTTGTTATATATATATATAGAGAGAGAGAGAGCATTCCGTGAATGCAAATGCATCCAATTCACGTTTAAGGCTAAATTCATGTACATAGACATTTCCACAAAGAGTAATTTCAACAAACATATAATAAAAATGTCAACTATGGAATTCTCTCTCTATATATAATTAATTAATTTAAAATACTCATTCCAAAACATGCTAGGATTCTTACCATGACTACATCTAATCCATGCTCAAGGATAAATTCATGTATGTAGATATTTCCATAATTAGTAATTTCAACAAAACATAATAAAAATGTCAACTATGGCATTTATACACATTTTATAAACTTATTTTTTAAGATCTTTAAAGTGGATGCATATGAAGGACGTTCCTCCCAGCTGTAGGCACTCTATCACATTTTTTTTATGACAAAGGCCACCCCTAAGCAAGGGCTATTTTTCCACAATGGTGAAGCTTCCCCAATCCTCTTACTCATTCACGCTCTTACAACGCTCTAGTGTTGAAGGCCCCTCCACAACTATCATAATTCACTAGCACCCACCCCCCTTCAACCCAAACCTCATCCCACTTCAACTTGCAAAACACAAGGAATGGAACCCCCTTCTTTGCACCGTAGTCCCTTTGGTTGTCATCATTCACTTCCAGTGCTTTAACAAAAGTCAGCCAAGGAGCCACTCCAAGAACCCCAACTATAGGCTAGGTTCCACTCACAAGGGAACCAAACCTATTAGCACCAATTTCCCAACGTAATGGGCATGAGTGGTATGGTAGCTTTGGTTTTTCCTCCCTCCTATACCATCCCTACTAGTGAATAATCATGGTTAGCACATGATCCCTTGAACTCAATTCCCAACCTTTTATATGCGTGTTGAGAACTTGTCGTGTGGCACTTATGAGAAGCCCACTTTCTCCCTTCTAATCCTAGCTTAGGATAATATAATCAACATAAGTTGATTAAGCCCCTCTTATAAATATGGTTGCATAGACCTTAGGATAAAGTCACTATATAAGGTTTTTAAGTATAGATAATGATTTAAGCTCATAAGTCACTAGTGTCATTCCCCTTGGACTCCCTTTCACTTTCTCCTCTAGTGGAATCATATTTCCCCATCTCTTCTTCATCATTCTCCATCCGTAGTGATCAATAATTTTATATTTAGTATCAATCTACATCATTTTTGATCATCCTAGTCCATTTGTGTCTTGCTTCTAGCCTTTACATCATTACATACATAATTATGTCATGGGTCAAAAACACGGTGTTACAATATAAAGCAAAAAAAGTCTAATAGTTAAACAAGTTCAATATAAAATAAATGCTAACCTTTTTTAAAACATATTTATCCATAATTATGTAAAAATACATATAAAATAAACATTAAATTATTTTGAAAACATAATTTATCTAGGACAATGTACAAATAAGTATAACTTAATAAGTTAATTTAAGCATTAGTCATAAACCAAATGTGAGATCTCAGCTACAAAAGGTTCAATTCTCCTTATCCACTTTTGATTCCCTTTTGATTCCTTGTAGTTAGACTCCCTACCATCTAAACTATTTTTCAAAACTAAAACTTAAAATACAAACTAAACTATTTTTCAAAACTAAAACTCAAAATACTATATTTCAACATTTTAACACAAAATTAATTTTCTAAAACTATTACTTTAAAAACTATTAAAAATTAATTTTCAAAACTATTACTTTAAAAACTATTAAAAATTAATTTTCAAAACTATCTTCCATATATTTAAATATAAAAATAGATACAAGGCATCCATGTCCATGAACCATCACTTAAAATCAAAGTAAAATATTTTAACCAAAAGACCCATGAACCATCACTTAAAATCAAGTAAAATATTTTAACCAAAAGACCCCACTCTAGACTTATCTCCACTTACCATTGGGTGTTAATCTTTCAAAGTGGAGAAATTATGCAATCAAATCAATGTGTTCTACCACTTCTTCAACACAGTGTTATGTGCTGCAGTTATCAAATCTGCTAATAATGTCAATGACAACATTTATTCCCAGATTAACAAAGGTTTTGAAAGCCTATGCAATACAAGACTTTAGGATGGACACACTTAGCTTAGATATTTTTATTTTAAAAACCATGACTTTGAAAAGGCACATTTAGCCTTTTATTATTTTTTAAAACTAACGCTTTTGAAAACACCTTTCATCCCTAATTATTCGAGTACACAGATAGATGTATATCATATGTATATCATACATATTGAAGTAGTTGTCAAGTTTTGTTTTTATATATAAATTAAAAATAATAGGTAGCAATATTTTTTGGGAATTATTTATCTAACCAAGTCCAAATCAATGTGTGGAATTATTCAAAATTTTATTAATTTTTATTTATTTATTAATATTCAGATTTATTGAAAAGAATAATTTTTTTTAAGAAGAAAGATATGTTTATAAATTTTTAACCATTAGACTCACTTTGGCCCAAAAAAGACTATTATAATTGTACATAAATACTATTAACCATTAAAGACCAGTGATAAAGCCCACTGATAAGCCCCAAAAAAAATCTAATTGTAAATAAATACTTAAAAACATCTTATACTGGATGTCAAGGGTTCAATTCTTCAACTGGTTGAATATATTTCTTCCAGCCAGGTAAATGATTCCTCTGAGTTATGATGTCGCAAGGTGAGGCTCATTGAGATGGGCCCTGAGGTTGAATTATTCCCCGAGTTATAGGCTCACCGAGAAGAAATCTCTTTATCAATCCAATTCAGACGAGATAAGATGTGTCATGCAGTGTATGGAGCTCAGAATTTTTGCCAGAAACGTTGAAATGTTGATTCCTCCGCCATCCTATAATAATATTATCTTATTATCCTATGCATATCCTTTATTATCCTATGCATATCCTTGCAGCATGATTCTGGAAATGTGCGGCGCTCAGAATAATTCAACATATCCTTTATTATCCTATGCATATCCTTGAAGAATGATTCTGGAAATGTGCGGCGCTCAGAATAATTCAACATATCCTTTATTATCCTTGCAGAATGATTCTGGAAATGTGCGGCGCTCAGAATAATTCAGCTTCAGAATAATTCAGCTTCTGTAAAATATCAAAGGAGTAAGTTATCTACTGGATGATTTGAACGGACTTACTTGCCGTTATTGAGTGATAGTTTAATGGGTTACTTTTTTTCAGTGAGACGGAGACTCACTCAATTTTGAACAAGTATTATTATCCGTTTGGTTTGCAGTAAGAGTATATAAATTTTGTATATGAAAATATATTGCAGTACTGCAATATATATTTTGTCATCCCAGTACTGCAATATATTTTGTATCCCAGTAAATAATTTATTTTCTCAATATATTTACTCTTTTCAGTTTTGTTTGCAGTATTGGGATGATAAGATAATTTGATTTGCTTCCTTCAGTGTTTTGTTAACATGGATTGTTAGTTAGAGTTTCTTCAATATTCTCTGGGAAGTATGATTTAAGGTTTGTTCAGAAACAAAATCAGCCTTAGCTTGGAGGAAAAGCTTTCTACTTGAGTAGGTAATACTTATTCAGAATCTGGTGAGTTTGGGGAGTTTGGGTTTCATGGAAGAGAAGTAACACAGTAAGCTATCACTCCACTCCACTGGATCTCTTCAGAAGAGAAGTAACAGAGCTATCACTCCACTCCACGGCGTCAGAAAGACCCCTGTGCAAATCGTCCAGTAAATAGCTTACTCTATGGGAAATTACTCCTCACTCAGACTGGGGTCATGGCGTCCTATAAAATTGATGAAAGTGAACGGAGAAATCAGAGAATTGCAGGGTCCTCTTTCCATTCACGAAATTGCCCAGGAGTACCCTGATCACTGGATATTCGATGCAGACACTGTCAAACAGCTTGGGCTTCTTCATGCTTTGCCTCTTCATCGCTCTGCACGCCTCCAGGCTGGGAAAATCTACTGTCTGGTTCCGATTCCGCCGAGTAGTAACGTCAGCGCAACCTCCAGATTGAATGAATTAAGAGTAAGGGCACTGGAACGGAGGGGCTGCTTCCAGATAGTTTCAGCAACCCAAATAGATGGTGATGCAGGGTTCAGTGGCATCCAAATGAAAGTGATAATGAAGAAAAAGGACATGGTATCTCTGCTAAATTCTCAAGAAAAATCCAAAAACCTCGTAGATACCGTCCCCAGCTATGGAAGGGCTACGAAACTATCGCCAATTGTAGAGGGTTCTGTTCATTAGGATTGAGGCCTGCCCTCGGAAGTATCGCAGAGCCCAGCAATTCCACTGTAAGATAAAAGCTTGTATATCATTCTACGCTTGTATATATATAAATATGTTGCTACCTGAATATGATTTAGCAGTATAGATTGGTAGAAGTACTTTGGGGCTTATGGTCCAATTGTAAGTAACACAGGGCTTTGCATACTGAAAAAAGTTTCAGGTCCAATTTTTTCAATAAATAAAAGTGGAACCTTTTCTTTCTTTCCAAAAAAACTGGAACTGGTGCCAATCCATTGTGGAAATTGACATTGTAGAGGATAGAGATCAGATTCTAAATTCTAAACCATGGTCCTTGGATCAGAGACAAATTTGGTCTTTAGATGAAGTTCTATGGTGATATGATGATATTGTTTATTTGGTAAGATGTTAAGTAATTAAGAATTTTTAAGGAATTAATTTTTATTATGGATATAATTGTTAGCACCAACTTAATAGAAGTTATGCTAATTAAATTCAATGAGGTTATTTGTCTTAATTTTTTTATGACAAAAACAACACAGAGGAAGTGACTTCATATACAATAACAGAGTTTCTTTTACCTTCTAATTTACTTAAAAGAGTAATTGAAAGCTATTCATAAATTATCAATCCAGAGTTACAAAAGACTTATGAGCTACCCGATAAGGTTTATGTCATATACTATAATTCGAATGATTTTTAATACAGGGGAGATCAATTAGTTAATGGAGCAAGATCAGGGAATGAAACTATTGGTGAAAGGTTTTCGATTAAGTAACAACTATAGGAAAGTATTTAAACCGATTGAACTAGAAGCATTGTTCTATCTATTACCACAAATTGTCCCATCTATACTACATAAAGGAATTTAAACCACCAAATCCAATTCTATATGTTCATTAATTCTGCAAGGCAATTTAATCCTACGAAACCAACAACTAATGACAAGTAAAGTGGCAAGGGACTACTCAGAATTAAAAACATGCTACTCAGAATTAGAAACATGCTTCTCACCTTATTGACCAGTAATAGAAATTCTAAAAAAAATATCCACTACAATCCTTCACCACAGTCTCATTCCCTCCAATTAGGCATCCATACCACTTTTACTCCTCTTTATTTCAATAATAAATATAAATAACAGGTGCAACTGTTTAATCCCTTCACACTTTAAGAACTCACACCGGTATCTAATCGACACACAAGTGTATAAATGCAAACAATTTATCAAATACTATCTTGCATAAACAAAGAAAATTATAAACTACAACACACCTGTCACCAGAAGGCAACAGTGAATTCAAAGACAAGAGTTAGGCAAGACACTCACTCACACAAAATTGATCAACACATCCAGAACCATAAAATAACAAATTTATATACAAAGTCTAACTACAACAAGGTTCAGTAATCCTGTGCAAGCTAATGGCTAATCTTCCCCATAGAAGATTCAAAGTTTTCATACATCAAAACCCACGAAAAATAGTATGAAATTGTGTATAGTTACAACTGATTACTAAATAAGGACCAACTATTAATTCTTCAAGAGATTTCAAGATCCAATTTAGGAGGCTAATATCATGAGGTGTGGAGGCGGTTCTAAGCTAAAAAAATATTCCAAAACAAACAGGAAAAATCACTGGATGACTCAACAGATTTTGAAGCATTGAAAATTTTTCGTGATCGTTGAGTTGGCTGCAGAGTTGTTGATTCCCAAATTAGCTACAAAACCACAGATTCATTCCGTAGTTTGACCATGATAATGTAAAATGACTAGCAGGATCACATTAAATGATCATGAGCCTTCATCGAACCACACACTAGAGCTACTTGTCTCAATTGAACTTTATATGCATGTTAAGTATAAACTTGAGACTTATCTGCAAGCCTTTCATCCCTCCACAAATACTTTGTTCTGCAACTGTCTTTAGTGCCTCTTTCTGCAGCCTAAAACTGTAACAACAATAGACCTAGAACATGATTTATTTAATAGGAAATTATCGCAACATAACCATACCCAAATCACTAGAAAATGACAAATACTCAAGGAAAACATGGTCAATCCTTACCAAAGCTAAACTTTGCTAGGTGCAATAAAAAAGAGCTAGTAGTGATATAGGAACTAATAAAAAACTACATAAAGGAGGCAGAAATAAGGGAACACAAAAAGTGTCATATACACAACCCTTCACAAACATCTTGGGATTGATATCCATTGCAAGCTCAACTTGAATTACAATATTGGGTGGAACACTTATTTTGGTCTTGAAAACATTGTAAAACAACAAACCTTGTGATGTGGGATAAAAAGAAACTCTTATTTGAGACTCTCGTTACTCGCTTCTCCCATATGGTTGTGAATATTGTGGTTGCAACATCTCTAGAGAATCTTGGAGAAAGATTCAACAAATCAAAAAGTGTTTTATAAGTTATAATCTTAATAAAATTAACAGCATTACACCCATTCCTATTCTCCTCACATAAATAGGTCTTCCCCCCATTGAGAGTATAGCTATGACTAGGTACTTAATGTACAAGAAAAAGATAAATAACATGAGAGACCAACGAGTTCCTTAAATTGCATTAAAATCCAGTCAAAACCACCTTCAAGTGGGGATGGCATAAAGATGTCGTGTCTTGGTTAATTCATTGGGGAGTTGTTGAAAATTTCACTTTGCAAAATATAGACAACATTAAAAATATCATTAGATCGAAGAAAATTAAGATATTACAAGGAAGTCATTAACCCTAATCGAAAAGGCCTAAAATATATCTCTATGTTAACAAGCGTAAACAAGAAAATCAACAAAAATAAGAACTAACTGTCATGGGTTTCATAGTGTTGTCATCTCTATGAGACTATGTGTTGAGCATCAAAAGCACTTTCTCTTAAAACGCCTTACATATTTTTTGTTACAATAAGAATCTTCCTAACTTTCCGGCTTTTCAAAATTACGATAATTTAAAAATAACTCTTTTAATTCTTTTCAGAACATAAATAAAATTCCAAAAACAAACTAACGAGTTGTTTACTTTCTCTTTTTAAGTTCAATTTATCAAATTTGGTGTCATTAGACATTAACATCATGAGCATTATGATCATCATATTGTATTTATATACTTAAGATATTATGGAATATTATGCTCAATCATAATATTATATGCCATGTGTCGCATGTCAGAAAGTACGAAAATATCAAGATTGAGGAAATGTCCATTATACCCTGTCTTATATGTAAAGGTTATGCCTATATTATTATGTCCCCGAAAGGGGATATATATGATTCGGTTAGGTAGATTAATTCAAGACGCATATTTAATTTTTTTATTTTCAAATGTTTTGCTATACTTTGGATTAAATTTTAAACTTTGAATTATTTAAATATTCATTTAACTTTGCTCCTATTGTTTTTTTGGAAGTGACGTAGGCCTAGGACTTTGTGCCCCAAGACCCGGCAGCGTGATGGGGCATAAGCAGTCGCACTGGCATGTATTGAAAAATGGTTTTCATTTCTTTGGGAAGAGAATTCCTTGCCCAAGGAACGCTGCCCACGACACACTTCAAGTCAGGCGCATGTCAACTACCACGCGACCATTGAAAAGAAATGGCGAGCCATTCTATGCCTGGGTCCGTATACAAGGGAGTGGCACGGCGACAAAGTACTTATTATAACCAGCTTTCCTATTTGTTGCACACAATCTTCATTTTATTTTTCTGTTCCACTGGCTTCATTGTTTGGTTGCTTGCTTTTCACCTACAGACTTAGAAGGATGAGGAATACCAATTGCTTGCTTACTCTTTACCTACAGACTAAGAAGAGGGAAGGAAGGCCAGTGAGTGAAGAAGTCAGTCACTTCGTTTACTGACACGATGGAAGAAGCCACCTCGTTCTCGCACGGGGCTTTAACAAACGTCCAGTTTGGCCTTGCATCATCCAAAGAAATTGTAAGTGGATGCACGAAATAGAGAAGAATAATGGGAACTTGGGTTCTTCTTTACTACAATTCTGAGGCAAATAATATATTTTAACTTAGTTAAAACTCATTTTCAAGCCAATTCAGTTGGAAACCACCTTTGAAGTCTGAATGTGTATGTATGCTAGTATTCAAGTTAAATAAAATATAGCACTTGTTTTACTTTTTTTGGCTTGGGAGTACACTTTTAACCAATTAACAGCCTTAACGACTCTCTCATCCTTGGAAAATCACTAACAAAATAAACAAATAAAGTATATTGAAGGAAAGGGGAGGTATAGAATATTTTTTTTATAAGTATATATATTCAGTACTCTTGCCCTTTCTATGTTTGAATCAGAAAATCAGTCTTGTGTCGGTGTTGTAGAACTCATCATGACCACTAAAAAGGTGCACTATGCGCCAATTTGAAAAAGTTTGCAAAGCACTTCAGGTCTGTCCTTCAACTTTGAATTTCTATTTATAAGAACATTCTTTCATTTCCTTCCTTTTCTTGCATGTTTCTTTGAGCAGTTTTTTTGCCATGCATGTATGCTATCGAGTAGTTTGCTCCTTACAAACTTGACTTAGTATTTTTTAAAGCTTCTGGAGCACAAGCAGCATGTACCTTAGATCCAAATTTATGGTTACATGGAGTGATGTCTATAGAATGAAAAAAAATTCAAATGTTAATGGACAAGTGAACACTACATTATCACATATGTTGTCTTGAAGAAGACATGCCATTGAATAATAATTCATGATGGTATAGAAAACACATTTTATTTTATATAATTTATAAATGATATTTCGCAGAATGCTGTCGCAGGCTGTTAATTTCAAGAGTTCCGAAGTTTTGGAACGCCCAAAGTTGCAGGTAAAGAGCTTGGGAATGCCCTACTATAATTTTGTTGTGTCTGGTTTTACTCACAAAAAATTCCTCTTCTAGAAATTGGTTTGGTCTAATCATATATGCTTAAGTTTCCTTTTAACAAATACCTGTCGAAAGTCGTCAAGCTATTCTACCTAAGATTTTAGAGGTGTTGATTGCAGTTTGTGAGACACACAAGTTATCATTAGCTCAAACCTGGGTGCCATGCAAGCATTGTAACATTGTTGTTGGTGGCAGTAGCAAAAAGGGAAAATGATTTCCATTCGTTTGGGAAAGATTGCATGTCTACAATAGTCGAGGCATGCTATGCGACTGATCTTGACATGTTGGAATTTCAAGAGGCGTGCTCTGAGCAACATCTTTTGAAAGGGAAAGGTGTTCCTAGAAATGCATTTGCATCCAATCAACCATATTTTTCAGACAATGTATCAACTTTCAGTAAGACGGAGTATCCATTGGTGCACTATGCTTGCATGTTGGGCTAAAGGGCTTCTGTTGGCATTCGATTAAGGAGTACTTACTCTGGGACCGATGACTATGTCTTGGAGTTCTTTCTGCCTATTGATTGCAATGAACCACAATATTTCCATCATCTATCAATGCACTGGAAACCAATTAATTATAATTAGTTAGTGGTGCTATTGGCTATTTATCACTAGAGTAATTATTACTATCATATATTATAGTAAAATATGTGTAAATGTTTATATATTTTACCAAGAATTATGCTTTGAGATTTGGATTTTTTAATTTATATAATTATAAAATATGTACAAAATAAATTATTTTCATAGATATTGCTTTGACATTTAATGGTTATAGGAGTGGTTCTTCTAACATTGTTAGAATTTCATAAATTAAACATAATGTTTAGTTGTCTCCCATATAATAAGGATTGGCATTTAGAGCCAAGTACGAGAGTTAATATTATTAAGTATAAGACCCATATAATAAGCATTGGCATACCCATTCATGGTGGACAAACTAATTAGCATAGTTGAATTTATATGGCATCTTTTAGGAGGAGCGGGTTTTGATCTCGAGACTCTTTACAAAATGAAACTTGTGTTGACCAATTATTCTATTAAAACTTGACAATTTAAAAACAAGTTTAAAAGTCATCCTTATTTACAATATTTTTTTATTGAACTTTTTATTATCAAGTATAAATAACTATTTCAATGTTTTTTAAACTAACATATAAGATGAGATATTGATAGGCATCTCCCAATGATACCTTATGGGGAGAGTTCTTTTCTTTAAGTCTTGACAAAGTTGGATTCTTCCATGTCATGTCCTTGGAGGCACCACTATCAATAAGCCATGTATCTTCTTCGGGTGTTACAGACCCAAAGAGTGTAGAGAATAACATATATTCTTCTACATCTTCACCTCTAGTTAGTCTCTTTCGAGGTCTTTATTCTTCTTCATTCTCATCTTAAGCTAAATGATCATGATGTCTCTTATTGTTGTTCTTCTTTGGTGATGGACACTCTCTGGCTAGGTGTCATATCTTATGACAGTTGTAGCATTTATTCTTTGAGTAATCCTTCTTCTTCTTCTGAAACTTCTTCTTTGAAGGCTTATGATTACTCTTTTTGAAGTTTGCTTGTTTTCTTCCTTTAGTATGGGTGGCTAGGTCCTGATCATCTTCTCTTGGTAGAGATTCTCTTTTGGATACTCTAGTTTCTTTTTGTATACTATATCAAACTTCATACTTTCTTTTATGGCACACCTTGTTTGTATGAATGAGTCCCAAGGTCTAGTGAGACTATTGAGAGCAATCATAAATAGTTCATCCTCATTAAGGGTGTCTCCAATAGCACTTAGTTGTTCTCTAAACTAGGAGACCCTTGTGAAGTAATCTTGAATAGACTCTCCTTTGCTCATCTTGGTGTCCTTCAGTTGAGCTCTCATATTCATGTTTCTATTGATGTTCGTCCCCTCATACATTCTGGAAATTGCATCATACATCTTCTTAGGTTTCTTCTTAGATGACACCTGAGGGATCAAGTGATTCTTAATAGAATCATCAATGATCCTAATTGCCTTGATTAGGTCTTGTTCATGCTTCTCCTTAGCTTCATCTTCTTTAGGTTCTGCAATCTCATCCTTGATGTACTTCTCAAGGCCATTCTATTTTAGAATTAGACCAATCCTATACTTCCAATCTAGGAAGTTTTCTATGCCTTCTAATTTGTCCTCAAGCTTAGTGCTTGGGGCCATCTTGTCTAGTAGGTCACTAAAAGATGAAATTTATCAAAATAGGAGGCTGAACTTACCAGTAGATGTGCTTGATTAAGGCAAGTTGGTTGGTCCAACTTATTTCTGGATATCCCAAATCTTCACCCTTCAAATCCTACTTGCGAGGTTGCAACTCTACAGGATTTTTGGTTCTGGTTTTTTTCAGTTTTCTGGTTCGGGGCCAAACTATGGTTTGGCTTTCCCGGAGATTCAACCACCCAAAAACTTCCATCCTGGGCTCAATAGATGCGCTCCTTGGATGCACAACTTTCTATGCAAGAAGATCTTCCAAATTCCAAATCATTAGGGGAATTTTGAGGTCTAAAATGGGCCTCATAAGAGATATAATAAAATATTATGAGTTGGGCATTCTATGGGGAAGGTATATTTACAACTCATCTCTTACACTATAACCAATACAACTATGGTTAAGTTAAATTGAAAAAATGTCTAAAATAAAACCAATAAAAAAATCATCTTTGATATGACTAAAGTAAAGTACTTCTGAGTACATAAATTACTTTTAAATATAATATGATTGATATGACTAAAAGTGGTGAGAATCATTGAGATAGGCCTTGATATTGAGATGGGCCCATTAAAATGGACTGATAAATATAATATGATTAATATGACTAAAAGTGGTGAGAATCATTGAGATAGGCCTTGATATTGAGGTTAAATTATTCCCCCGAGTTATAGGCTCACCGAGAAGAAATCTCTTTTATCAGTCCAATTGCAAGATAAGATGTGTCATGCAGTCTATGGAGCTCAGAATTTTTGCCACAAACGTTGAAATGTTGATTCCTCCGCCATCCTTTAATAATATTATCTTATTATCCCATGCGTATCCTTTATTATCCTATGCATATCCTTGCAGAACGATTCTGGAAATGTGCTGCGCTCAGAATTATTCAACTTCTGTAAAATAGCAACGGAGTAAGTTATCTACTGGATGATTTGAACGGACTTACTAGACGTTATTGAGTGATAGTTTAATTGGTTACTTTTTATCAGTGAAACGGAGACTCACTCAATTTTTAACTAGTATTACTATCCGTTTTGTTTGGGATGATAAGATAATTTGATTTGCTTGGGTAGTATTCTGTTAATATGGATTGCTAGTTAGAGTTTCTTCAATAGTATGATTTAAGGTTTGTTCAGAACCAGAATCAGCCTCAGCTTGGAGGAAAAGCTTTCTACTTGAGTAGGTAATACTTATTCAGAATCCCGTGAGTTTGGGTTTCATGGAAGAGAAGTAACAGAGTAAGCTATCACTCCACTCCACTGGCGTCAGAAAGACCCCTGTGCAAATCGTCCAGTAAATAGCTTACTCTATGGGAAATTACTCCTCACTCAGACAGACTGGGGCCATGGCGTCCTATAAAATTGATGAAAGTGAACGGAGAAATCAGAGAATTGCAGGGTCCTCTTTCCGTTCACGAAATTGCCCAGGAGTACCCTGATCACTGGATATTCGATGCAGACACTGTCAAACAGCTTGGGCTTCTTCATGCTTTGCCTCTTCATCGCTCTGCACGCCTCCAGGCTGGGAAAATCTACTGTCTGGTTCCGATTCCGCCGAGTAGTAACGTCAGCGCAACCTCCAGATTGAATGAATTAAGAGTAAGGGCACTGGAACGGAGGGGCTGCTTCCAGATAGTTTCAGCAACCCAAATAGATGGTGATGTAGGGTTCAGTGGCATCCAAATGAAAGTGATAATGAAGAAAAAGGACATGGTATCTCTGCTAAATTCTCAAGAAAAATCCAAAAACCTCGTAGATACCGTCCCCAGCTTTGGAAGGGCTACGAAACTATCGCCAATTGTAGAGGGTTCTGTTCATTCGGATTGAGGCCTGCCCTCGGAAGTATCGCAGAGCCCACTAATCCCACTGTAAGATAAAAGCTTGTATATCATTCTACGCTTGTATATATATAAATATGTTGCTACCTGAATATGATTTAGCAGTAGATTGGTAGAAGTACTTTGGGGCTTATGGTCCAATTGTAAGTAACACAGGGCTTTGCATACTGAAAAAAGTTTCAGGTCCAATTTTTTTATATAAATAAAAGTGGAACCTTTTCTTTCTTTCCAAAAAAACTGGAACTGGTGCCAATCCATTGTGGAAATTGAAATTGTAGAGGATAGAGATCAGATTCTAAATTCTAAACCATGGTCCTTGGATCGGAGACAAATTTGGTCTTTAGATGAAGTTCTAGTATGCAACATGTAAACTTTGCTCAGATTTCTTCTCTATGGCTGTTCTCTAATCAAACTTTCAAAAATGAAAATTTCATTTTAAAAATGAGGGGACAGAGTTATATCATGCTATCTATACTATTTATTAGTGTAGAAATTTGAAACCAAAACAGTGATTTTGACGAACAAATCACTTCATAACAAGCAATCTGCTATAAATTTATGCCCTGCTACCTACATATCCTACCTATATATCCTCACAAATATGAACTTAAACAATACAATAATAATATAAAAAAAATAGAAATTCAAAAAAAAAAATCCACTACAATCCTTCACCACAGTCTCATTCCCTCCAATTAGGCATCCATACCACTTTTACTCCTCTTTATTTCAATAATAAATATAAATAACAGGTGCAACTGTTTAATCCCTTCACACTTTAAGAACTCACACCAGTATGTAATCGACACACACATGTATAAATGCAAACAATTTATCAAATACTATCTTGCATAAACAAAGAAAATTATAAACTACAACACACCTGTCACCAGAAGGGGGCCGTGAATTCAAAGACAAGAGTTAGGCAAGCCACTCACTCACACAAAATTGATCAACACATCCAGAACCATAAAATAACAGATTTATATACAAAGTCTAACTACAACAAGGTTTAGTAATCCTGTGCAAGCTAATGGCTAATCTTCCCCATAGAAGATTCAAAGTTTTTATACATCAAAACCCACAAAAAATAGTATGAAATTGTGTACAATTACAACTGATTAAGGACCAACTATTAATTCTTCAAGAGATTTCAAGATCCAATTCGGGAGGCTAATATCATGAGGCGTGGAGGCAGTTCTAAGCTAAAAAAATATTCCAAAACAAACAGGAAAAATCACTGGATGACTCAATAGATTTCGAAGCGTTGAAAATTTTCCGTGATCGCTGAGTTGGCTACAGAGTTGTTGATTCCCAAATTAGCTACAAAACCACGGATTCATTCCGTAGTTTGACCATGATAATGTAAAATGACTAGCAGAATCACATTAAATGATCATGAGCCTTCATCGAACCACGCACTAGAGCTACTTGTCTCAATTGAACTTTATATGCATGTTAAGTATAAACTTGAGACTTATCTGCAAGCCTTTCATCCCTCCACAACTACTTTGTTCTGCAACTGTCTTTAGTGCCTCTTTTCGCAGCCTGAAACTGTAACAACAATAGACCTAGAACATGATTTATTTAATAGGAAATTATAGCAACATAACCATACCCAAATCACTAGAAAATGACAAATACTCAAGGAAAACATGGTCAATCCTTACCAAAGCTAAACTTTGCTAGGTGCAGCAAAAAAGAGCTAGTAGTGATATAGGAACTAATAAAATACTACATAAAGGAGGCGGAAATAAGAGAACACAAAAAGTGTCATATACACAACCCTTCACAAACATCTTGGGATTGATATCCATTGCAAGCTCAACTTGAATTACAATATTGGGTGGAACACTTATTTTGGTCTTGAAAACATTGTAAAACAACAAACCTTGTGATGTGGGATAAAAAGAAACTCTTATTTGAGACTCTTGTTACTCGCTTCTCCCATATGGTTGTGAATATTGCGGTTGCAACATCTCTAGAGAATCTTGGAGAAAGATTCAACAAATCGAAAAGTGTTTTATAAGTTATAATCTTAACAAAATTAACAGCATTACACCCATTCCTATTCTCCTCACATAAATAGGTCTTCCCCCCATTGAGAGTATATCTATGACTAGGTACTTAATGTACAAGAAAAAGATAAATAACATGAGAGACCAACGAGTTCCTTAAATTGCATTAAAATCCAGTGAAAACCACCTTCAAGTTGGGGATGGCATAAAGATGTCGTGTCTTGGTTAATTTCATTGGGGAGTTGTTAAGCCATAATAATGATATATTTGTATTGATGATAGAATAGATAAGATATGATTACAATGGTTGATAACCTGCCTATTAAATAAGGCTTGGGAATTGTGAATGAAAGGTCACGCCCTTTCATCTTTAAGTACAATTAATTATGTTTAATATTAATTATTTAATTATTATCTTTATTTATGTTCATTACATTGAGATACGCCAAGAGCATTCCATGCTACTGATGGAGTCATTGGATCTATCACTTATCACCCCCACCTGTACACGACCTCTCCTTCGATGTCGCCTCACTTTGGTAAAACCCCTAGTGTTTCCCAACCTGGCTAAGCCCTTGACTTTTCACGCGCAACGACTTAGTCTAGAGCCACACCTTCCTATGCATCTCCCACACCCATTCCTCATGTTCTTGGACCAAACTTCCTGGAACCTGCGTGTAATGGCCAAATGGTTGGATTTGCATCCCCTCCAGCTGCTCCCTCCTACTACCCACTACCTGTACAACCTACACCTACTCCAGCCTCGACTCCTCTTGTTCCTCAAGGACAGATCTACGTTCAACATAACCTCCCTAATCAACCTGCCCCCAATAACCAACAAGGGTAGGGAGGAAGATAGAGATGTAGGAACCAGGGAAACAACCAACTCAAGGGGGTGGTAAACAACCCAACCTCCCTAACAACAAAGGAGTTAACACCCCTGCACAGAACCCTCAACGTCCATCTAGACCTATAAAGAACCCTCAGTTGCAGATTAACCATCTGTGTACCATTTGTGATACATATGACCATTATACACATCAGTGCCCCCATATGAATCGAGTCTTCCATTTGTTACAAACCGACAATCAACATGACTCCAATACGGCCGCTTTGGCACAGCCAAACCCAACACCACAAGGTCCTCCGCCTATGGTTTTGCAGAACTCGTTACCAAATCAAGGAATGGTTGCAACCCAACCCTTGGTACTGAAAATATCGCAACCACTTTTATGAGTCAACATGATTGATCCCGGTGTCCATCACCTTATGAAATATGGTCATCTAATGTTAACTTACAGAATCGATGAGACCAATATGGCTCCACCATGGAAATTGTTAATCCCTCCATGACATATACCCCCATCGCTCTTGACATGTCCTTACATTTTTTGAGATTCCCCACAGACGGGACTTCCAAAGTCCCTAGGTTCCCTTCGCATCACGTCGCGAACAACCCCACTACTAGAGCCGCTCTTACTTACAGTATCATCAATGACTTGGCCTAGTCTCCCTATGCCATGTCCACTCTGGAGGTCCTCAAAACTTGTCCTTCGCAATGCAAATCTTTGTTATCTGCTTTAGGTGTCATTGACCCCTCTAATTCCAGGTTGATCACTTTCAACTTGGATCAAGGAGAACCATGGATTCCATCATCTGTAGCCTTCCAGGTTTTGATCAGTATTCACAATTTGGTCATTCATCGATGTATCATCGATGAGGGTGCATCCACTTGCGTTATGTCAACCTTTGTTTGGAAGAATCTTAGAACCCCAACCCTTCAACCCTCAAACATCGCCCTTCGTGCTTATGATGGCTGAGCTGCTCAACCACAATGTGTTCCCTTGAATGTCCCCATTGAGTTAGTTAGAAAAACCACGTTGTTTGACATTGAGGTTTTCAAAACCCAACTCGATTACAACCTCCTCCTTGGAAGTAGTTACATGTATGGAATGAAAGTTATTTCTTCTATCGTGTTCTGACTCTTGATGCCCCCCCACAATGGGAAGATCGTGAAGATCAACCAGGTGATGTATTAGGATCCTAAAGGACTGACCACTTTGGAGCATGTCCTCCCTACTATCGACACCACCATCCACAATGTATCCATCCCTTCCCTATCTGTCATTCGTCTAGGCCTATTTACCAAACCCGCTTTGATGGACACCTTTTTGTCCCTCCCACCTCCTCCTTCGATGGCTGACATATCGTATTTGTGCACTATCAAATCCAGTAACATTCCTACCTCCTCGCAATCTCATCTTCAACCCCAATTGCATACCCCAGGGAGTTATTGGGGTTCATTCCCCGTACACACGATCCCATTCCTCTTTCCACCTTTTGGAATTGTGATTAATCCTGTCATGGATACTCTCAACATTCCGAGATTCACTTTGAGTATTCCAGTGTGGTACCTTGATCCACCCTCCCTCACCCCGACACCACAAATCGTGTTGACACTAGTCCAACCCATTGAGATGGTGTCACACCCACCTCTTGGTACATAACTGACTGCTTCTGCATCTACTTCATCACCCCCTCCTCCCATGAATACTAGGGGAAAGGCACCAAAATCCCTAGCAGAACCACGTTCACATCCTACTTGTTGTTTATGCGATGTCCTTGGCGATGCGATGTAAAACCCAGTTCGTCAATCCTTCTCACCCACATGTGCACAATATTCGAGATCAACTACGCTCAATTTTTCAACGTACCAGCCATACCTGCGATTGAGAACAAATTGCTATGAACCAACCACGCATGTGTAGTTTGTGGCATATATGGTCATTATTCCCATCATTGCCAAAATTTTACCAAGTACTGACCTGTTCTTAGTGACCTTTGCAAGCACTCCTGTGAGTCTAAAATCACTATCCTTGAGGAGATCCACCCGTCGACCTCTTCCTCAGACACCAATAACACCATTTATACGATCTCTACTTCCAGTAGTCCTTCCCTCTCCACGTCTATGGAAGATCCCTCCAATATATCCAAGCGCTACTTTCATAATGACGAAGAGATCCTCAAAGCGATTTTGACTCCTAGATATTGTTGGGATGATCTCCACCATCGCTCCTTCTTCATGCCCGATGAACCTTCCTCATCATCGGACCAATTCTCTATTGAGTCAAAATACTTCATACATGGAAGTGTCGATTGGCTTAAGAACCCAATCTCGACACCTGACGCCTTTGAAGAAGGTAACATGACCAATATATCACCAACCATTAAAGTTGATATCTCCATGAAACTCCGGATAGTCAAGGATATTATGCTCGATGCTTCATGCTCCCCTGAAGAAGTCACCACCTACAAAACACCTTTTCAGGAATTTCGTGATATTTTTGCTTGGTCCTATACCGAGATTCCTAGGCTTGATCCATCTATTGTTGAACATCGTATCGACACATGGCACGTTGTTTCCCCCGTTCTCCAAAATAAATGACCCATTCAACCAAAAAAGGCTGTAAACAAAGATGAGATAAACAAATTGTGCAAAACAGGATTTATATACCCCATCGCATATACCACTTCGGTTTCCAATCTTGTTCTCATTAATAAAAAAAGGTACCATTCATGTCTGTACTAACTTCCATGATTTGAATTTGGATTGTACCAAATACAACTTCCCCACTCTGTTTATTGACCAAATCATAGATGCATGTGCCTGTCATGAAGTATTTTATTTCATGGACGGTTTTTCTGGTTATATCCAAATCCATATCCGTAAAGAAGATCAGTACAAACCCCTTTTTACTACCCCCTAAGGCAATTTAGCGTATCGTGTCATGCCTTTGGACTTAAAAATATTGGAGCCACTTTTCAACGAGCCATGACCTTTTGCTTCCACAACCTCGCTCACATTATCCTGGTCTATTTAGATGACCTCACAACTCAATCTCGGAAGTGTTCCCAATATTTGGGCGACTGACGATAATTCTTCCTTCGACGTTGCAAATATAATGTTCGCTTGAACCATCTCAAGTGTCTATTATGTGTCCCAGTTGGCCGCTTACTAGGATTCATCGTGTCCCAGAAAAGGATTACTGTGGATCCTTTAAAGGTTCAAGCCATCCTAAATCACCCCCCTCCACGTACTCTGCACCAATTGCATATCCTTCAAGACAAGGCCAATTTCCTTCACTAGTTCATTATGGATTATGCAACGAAAGTACATGGATTCTTACGCTTGCTCCATACCAACATTCCTTTTGTGTGGGATTAGAAAGCACAAGCTGCTTTTGATGCATTGAAACAAGCTCTGACTTTTGCTCCCTTGTTGTATCCTCCTGACTTCACCAAGGACTTTATCCTCTATGTATCAGCATCTGAAAATTCCTTTGTTGGAGTCTTAGTCCAAGAAGATGATGCTTGTCAAGAGCATGTGATCTAGAGTCAGAAACTTTTTGGACCACCATTACGTTACTCCCATGAAGATAAAATGGCCCTTGTCATTGTATTTTCTGTGCAGAAGCTACGTCATTACATTCTCATGATCCAAACTTGAGTTGTGGTCAATTCCAACCCCATGCGTTATCTCTTGAGTTGACGCCTTGTTCAAGGTCCTACCACTAATTGGATTGTCATTTTCCAAGAGTACGACTTGGAATTGGTTACACCCAAAAGCACCAAGGCTTTGGAATTAGCTTCCTTGATGGAATACTTCCCATCATCTTCTACCTAGCCTCCTATCATAATCAATATCCTTGATGAATTATTATTTTTCTTCTCTACGAAGGACTCGTAGTATGGGGGAATCCTCATTTACTTGCGAACACAAAAATTCAGGCCCCATTTAAGCTGCGAATATTGCCATCACATCCGACACCAAGCTACTCGCTATCTCATTATCGGTGATGTATTGTACCTGCATGGTGTGGACACCATACTGCGTCATTTCCTCACCCATGATGAAGCCGAACAAGTCCTTAATGACTGTCATAGTAGAGCTTGTGGTGGCCACCTCTTTGGTTTGTTTACCACTCAAATGATTCTCCGCGTCGGTTATTTCTCTCCTACCGTATTTTTCGATTGTGTTCATGCAGTCAAACATGGCCACAATTTCCAAATATTTTCCCCAAAGGCAAGGACACCTGATCCTACATCTCTACATCATATTGTCACAGTCAGTCCCTTCTGCAAATGCACGATTGAATTCATGACCTGTAACCCTCCTTCGGTTGGAGACTATAAATATATCATTGTGTCCATTGATTACTTCACCAAGTGGGTCGAGGCCATGCCTACCTTTAATTGAAAGGCTGATACTATGACACTTTTCCTTTTTAACCATGTTATCTCCTGTTTCGGTGTCCCCCTCGAGTTAGTCTCAGACCACAGTCTCATTTCGAGGATGTTGTTTGGATAGAGCTCTCCACCAAGTTGAAATTTGAACACCAATATTCCTCCGCTTATTACCCTCAAGGAAATGGCCAAGTCGAGGTTGTCAACAAGATCCTCAAAACCATGATCTAATGAATGGTGGACAAACACAAGACCAATTGACACCAATTGCTCTTTTTTTCCCTTTGGGCCTACCAGACATTCACTAAAACCACCACCAGTTTTACGCCATTTCATTTGGTCCATGGTGTGGAGTCGACTATTCCCATCGAATGCCAGATTTCGTCACTCTGCCTTACCGTCAAGATTCTACTTGATACTTCACCATTGGAAAAACACCTTTTTATGCTTGAACAAACTGATGAGGACCATGGCATTGCTCTCCAAATGATCAAAGTATCTAAGACCCAATTGAATTCCCATTATGACTCCCATGTCCACCCACACACCTTTAGTGAGGGGGACCTTATCCTCTTCTATGACCAAGCCATGATAAGAATGGAAAAGGGAATCTTGAATCCATGTGGTACAACCCTTACATCATCTATCTCTCTCTCTACAAGGGGGCATACCTCTTCACTGACTTCGATAGTCACCTCTTCAAGAATCCCCACAATTGGCCTCTACCCAAAGATATTCTATGCCTAAGTCGACCACCCTGCATACCCTTGTATCATAGTTTTTGTTTCTTGTTTTTCATCATTTTTACCACGAGTCTCACAATTTGTTTCCTTGGTTGTTCCAGATGGATCCTACCTTTCCCTCTTGTGTTGGTTTTGTTGATGGCACAAGTATATGGTATTCTAATCTCTTCTCAGTTGCGTGGGTCAGTTATTCTCTGTCACATGGGTTGTTCCATATCGATAGAATGTGTGTTGGTATTTCTACCAACAACTAGACTAAGCACGATGGTGTCGCTGGTCTCTCGGTTGCCTCCCTTCACTTGGGTATTCGTCTCCTTGATGTCTTCCTAGAATCCCAATTTCTTGTCTCCTAGTTGAATAACTGCTACCGGGTACACAATCCTTGCCTCTTTAGAAATTTCCTGCACACTAGAAATTTGGTTAGACATTTTGAATTCATTCCATTCATGCATGTTCCGAAAAGTATCAATAGTGTAGTAGACCAAATGGCTAATGACGTTCTAGAGTGACATATCAATCATCGCATGTAGGAAATAAACTGCATCATACATCATCATATAGTCATGCATACATATGTCATATACATCATATAAGCACAGTCATCATCATAACAAGAGACTCATAAAAACCCATAAAAATACAAAAAGGGATGCTCCACATGATTTCTCATTTGATAATACATATTATACAAAATTCCCCATGCTCAAATGCATTGGGGATAGCATCACAAGATACTAGTTTGAGTCATCCTCCTCCAACTCTGTGTCCTCCTCCTCATCCGAGCTCTCCTCCTCCATTGACACTTCCCCCCTGTGTTTCCTCTCTGACATACTCAACAACAACCGCGATCCTCCTCATCAGAGAGATCCACTTCAGAGGAGCTCTATAGAATCTAGAGATCACATCGTCATCTTGGTAATGCCACCCATAATTGGTGACACCCTCCAACAGCCACTCCATGTCCAGCCACAGTGATTTTAACATAGCACTATGCCTCCTCCTCTTCCCATGAGTGGGTGGATCTAACCTTTCCACCCTACCCCTATGTCACTGGTACCTTGCTAGAGGGTGTGGTCCCACATCTCCACATGCACACATTATGCCATGAATATCTATCACATGTATAAACTAGCTACCACTATGTTAGTAAACTATATATGACTGAAACCACAAAGAGTCATGTATATGTACCATTGGGGACCCATACCTGTCCTGGATGTAGAGGCATCTATGGATCTTCTCAATAGTCCATGCCCATGTATGGATAGTCCTATATAAGGATAGGAAGGTGTCGCCACTATGAAAAAATATCACGGGTGAAGAAATGACCTACCAAGTTGCCTCCCTCCCTAATCACCATCTCGTACCATCGCCTCATATGAGGCTCGGAAGGTCCCTCGTCACGCACTGCCAGATGCGGTCGCAATGTAGGTAGTTGCTCAAAGAAGAATGAGCACAAAAAGGATGGGAAGCATAAATCCACATTCGTTAAGCTATCCTGGTTCGACCCATGCTGAACCACTGTCAGATACATCTGGGCACACCCATATTATTTTCCCCTCGTCACACTCTCAACCATCAATAATCGACCGCCCAAGATCTTGTGAGGGCATTTCAATCCCAGTATCCATAGCACCATCGTTGCCACTACACGAGTCTCTAGACTCTCGATGTAACACACCAATATGTATGACGCATGCACATAAGTCATGGCATAGAAATTCCTGACACACAAGTGATCCATCAATACCCCCTTTGGGAGTTTTAGCGAGATATCGTCGATAACACCCAACAATGGGAGTCCAATCATAAAGTACATGTCTCAGAGGGTGATCTCAAGTCTCTCACCCTGTGTGATGAAGCACTCAGAGTCTCAATCCCAAAATATCACTAGCTTGTTCAACAGTAACTTTGATGAATGCATCAAAGGAATCTAGAAGCACTTTAGTAGACCACAAAATTTTTCATTACATTCTAAGTCGCGCATATTGGACCTTTTCTGCTACCCAAGTCACACAAAAATTCTTTAAAGGTGTGACTTGGGTTGCGCATGTCTCCTGAATAGGTGCGACCTGGGTCACACCTATCTCATGAACAAGTGAGACCCACGTCACACCTATATCCCCGATAGGTACGAATGGGTCGCACCTGTCTCCCTGATAGGTGTGAATGGGTCGCACTTTCCTGCTCGATAGGTGCAACCTAGGTCACACCTTTCCCTCAAAAAGTGCAACCCGACCCCATGAACCCTTCTGGCTCGGCTGAGGCCCCCAGAATGAGAAAAGGACAAAATTAAATCACTGAAAATGACATGCTAGGTGAGAGCTCTTTCCTGCAACTCACAGATCAACAAACTGTTGGTCCTGTCAGAAGAAATCAATATCATTTCTTTGCGCCCCTCGACTCCAACTCAATACTGAACAATGAAAATGACATGTGTCATGTGGTCCCCCTTTTTTAGAGGCCTCCATTTTGGTCAACGCTTTCTTCCATGCACCACAAAATCATCTGAAGTCCGTTATTCACGTCGTTCGCACCGCCCAGTTTAGTTTTTTCCCCTCTGTCCATCTATGGTACTCACGTCTCATACTCTCCCTATCTTTTTTGGTCCATTTCTTGGAGTTACCTCGATTTTCATGCCACCCAAAAAATCGAACCCCTTATGTATTCACATGTTCATGAGCCCTCTGCTCCATCTATATTGCAAACCCTACGTTATTTTTCCACCATTCACCAACCTACAAGGAGGCCCCACTAGTGTTCCACTGTTATTTTTTACCCCTATAAGTTGATCCCAACATCTCCTCTTTCAATACATCAAACAATTCCTCTTTGCTTGACTGATCATTATGGAGTTTTTGTTAAGATCTTTTATTACTCCTTAAAGAATGAAAATATTGTCGAGCACACTTGCTTCCTTTCACGCTTGTTAAAGTATTTGAAAGGGAATCTACATGGTTATGTTTATCCCTTTTTCGGACTATGTAGACTCTTTAAAGAAAAGGACCACCCTGGCACCTTCCAGCTAGGAATGGTTTTCCGTGTATCCTTTTATGCTTTTTTGGACATTGGGACTGTAATTTATGAAAAATCTCACTTATGGGTTGTATTAGAGCTCTTTTCTAGTCCTCTCATAAAGAAAATATCATCGGGGAACCTTGTTTTCGTTCATGCTTGTAAAAGTGTTTGAATGATCGTCCAATCAGTATAGGTTTAACCTTTTTCGACTTGGTTGGACTACCTACAGAAAAGAAGTCTCTTTGCCCCTTTTTGATGGGAGAGCTCTCCTTTGTACACTTTTATCCTTTTTAGGTTTTAGGAGACCACCGTACGAAAAAGAGACCCAGTGGAGTCTTCTTCATGTTTTCATACTGTCTAAACATGAAAACACCAATGAGCATTTACCGTCTTGGGCTCGAAAAAAATACACAAGATAGTATCATACTAAGCATACTTCTATCCCTTCTTCGAGCTCCTTAAATCATGAAGAAGAACCAAATGACGCCTTTCGATGCCCACACATATGGCCTATAGTCTCCCATTATGACAACTTTCCTCCCATCGGGTTTCCTTTGTTTAGAGTACTCCGCGATGAGTCTCCCTTGGATCCACTGGATATCACTTGTCCAGTTACTTTCCCAGTATCTCCCATTGCACTCATCTCCCCAATTCTATAACTATGATTCTCTCCCCATGAGTCAGTATCATCTGATGCCACATCATCCCTATCGTTATACTCTGAACAAAGGAAGTTTGAGTCCCCCATACTCCCCTGACCTTGTTCCCCATTCAATGTCTCATTCCCATTATTGTTCCATGTCTCAGTTTGTCCCCCTCGCGCTTCTATTAAGGAAACCTCATTTCCTTCGTGGTTGCAGGTATCCCTTTTTCAACGTCAACACATATATTCTAGAGGATAGACCCATAGGTCCATGTATCTTGGTTTCATCCACCTCATTTATGAGTTCCTTGGACCATTTGAAAGGATTCCTTAGTGCCTTTTGGGTTGGTTGTGTCTCACGTGCTCGACTTCAACTACACTATCGCACTGTTGATATTCATACAGGGTATTGGTTCCTTCATTATTTGGTCGAAGAACCCGGTTGTCACCGGACTCTATCACATTGGTGAGTCTATTTTGGGATCCATATAGTTTCATGTCCCTTGTGATCTCCGAGTTGTGTTGGAGACAATGTTAGAAATACCCTTAGTATCATGCTTCCATGTATATATAGTATCTGATGATGTTTATTATATCTCAGATATTCTGACTCTCATTCACTGAGTCCATACAGTTGTGTACACCTTCATATTCAAGAGAGCATCAATTGTTGTGATATTGCATTCCAAGAGAATGCCATTGTTTCTATGTACCAGTTCTTCATATCTATATTTGTATTCAGCCTCCCATTGAGGCCACCATTATGTACTTCCATTTGTATCTATTGATTGACTCCCATTTTTTAGCCTTGATCCCCATTTGTATATTGAGACATTGATACGAGCATGGGTATGCCCACCTCGTCCATATATATGTATGAGATTATATGTACCTCATCCATTTTTAGAATTAATACAAATCAAAAGCCACTGCAGTTCGAATGAGGAAACTCCACTCTTCCGCAGTCCTCTCGGGTTTCTCCACCGTTATCACCATTTCTCCCTTGATCCTATGATGTCTTTCGACCATACAATGAGTTCCTGCGTCACACATCAGGGGGAAATCTATTAACACCAAAAATTGTCCACATAGCTCTCTATGGTCCAAACCATAATTATACATCATAGTCCCACCATTATTCCTTCCATTTTGACCTTCACAATTAAAATCCACCAAAATTAGTCCAAAACATTATTATTCATTCCCTCATAAATACAAGGAAGATGGGCATTTATTGCAGCATAACCCCACTCTCTCCAAAAAGCACCAAAAAAAATATAAAATGAGAATGGTCAAAAACCCACAGACAGATACCATGCACAATGAGATACCTTGGGTCAATACCATGGACAACAAATTCTTGAATCATCCTATAAATACATTGTGAATGTCTCCCCAAAAACACTTTTTTCTCCCATCTTTTAGTCACACTTTTGATTCCTCAATCATTTCCATACTTTTGTCATATCATCCCATGGTGTATGTTGAGCTTGCTCCATACCCTCCTTGATCCATTTGCCTTTGACAACCATTGGTGAAGAAGATCAAAGACCAGGATCATGGGAGCCCAAAGACCATTTCCTCAAACGACTAAAGTGACCCAATTTAAAGGTATGTTTGCACTTTTGTTTCATTAGTTAGATAAAAAATATAAAATTGTAAAAATATGTTGTTATTGCTTGTTATAAGTCAAGGTCGAGATATCCCTTGCACCATGGACTCTACCCTTAGATCCGTCTAATCTAAGGTAGGTGCTTTTGCACGTAGTAGGGGAAAAATCCCCAATACACATTTGCACAATGTTTAGACTATATAGGTTTCCTATAAGCTAAGGATTTTTCGTTGGCTTGTAATTTAACAAGGGATTAATCCTAAGGCCAAGTAGACTAATAGTACTCTATCGATGCCCCATGTTCTATTTTTCAATGCATGTAGACAATTAGGCATATCTTCTGCAAGTGTTGTTGGAGTTGGTTTGAGGACCAATCATCACTTAGTGCTCCTTAGGGGTAAGGTTCAATGTAAAGTAGCGCTAGTTGGAGATGACTACCCTCTTGTTTATGACATCTTTGGGGATTTGACATTGCTTAAGGATAGTGGTGTTAGTTTTTGGGTGGAAACTCTATTGTAAATTTGTTTTCCAACATGAGGTTAGTTCTTTGTTTGCTTTCAATTCAATTTGAAATATTGAGGTTCATCATTACTTATTGGCAAATGGATTTTTGTTAATTTTTTATGGAGTAGTCTATTTGTTTACGTTTTGGATTTTACAATGTGTTTTGGTTGGAATCCGGTAAATTTCTATTTAGTAAAATCCAAATTTGGAAGTGTTTAAACTACGTTTTTGAATCCATAAATAGATTCAACACCCTTGAATGCCCATATGGCACCCAACTTATGCAAAATCCATAACTAAGATATGTGATTTTAATTTCTTTTAAAGATTTCGAACAAATTAAAATAGAAAATATACTAAAAATATTAGAATATTTAGAATACACCATTTTTTATTTCTACTGTAATAACTACTCAAAAAAAGTAATAAAGCTCATTATATCTAATTTATATATATGAC
>LPNX010271753.1:0-45709 GCA_001517045.1 Pseudotsuga menziesii | reverse complement strand
TTTATGATTTTGTAGGATTGGATAAATTAGGGTGGATGCTGAACTATTATTTTAGGGAAAGACTTTAGACTCTAAAGGGAGTACTTTAAATATGGAAAATGGTGTATAAAACTGAGTGAATAGGTCTCTCGTTGGTTGAATATTTTTTTAATAGGTCTTGCTTTTATTTAATTTAGAAATATTAATTTAATTTTATATTTATAAAAAATTGATATATTAAATTAGAGATTTATAAACATTTAAAATATGAAACAATTTATATAAAAAAATATTATTTAAATAAGTATCGTAAAAATTAATATTATATATAGTTAATAAAAATAATTACAACTTTATCAAAGTTTGCTTTACAATTATATATAACAAATAATTATGTGATTACTAATGTAATGTTAGTGTGAATATTACCATCAAAATACCACATGACGATGTTATTGAAAATTAAAATTGTTTAACATTATTAAAATAAGTTATAATTAATAATAATGATTTATGATTAAAAATGTTAGTTTGAATATGCTCATCAAAGTTGGCCTTACAATTATATATAATAAATAAGTAATTGTATGATTAATATTGTTAGTTTGAATATTTTCATTAAAATACGAGGTTATTGAAAATTAAAATTGCTTTACATTATTAAAATAAGTAATATTAATAATAATAATTTATGATTAATAATGTTAGTTTGAATATTCTCATTAAAATACAATATTACGAGGTTATTGAAAGTTAAAATTGTTTTACATTTTTAAAATAATTTAAGTATAAAATTATATATATATATATATTTTCCTGAGAACAAATCCCTTTATTCTTTCAAATAATCATGGACTCCTCTAGGGGAGGTTACCATTCTGCCTTAATAGGATTTTCACAAAATCACCTTAGAAGGTGTGCTTAATTGCCTTTCATGGCTTTCATTACAAAATGTACACTATCTGTGCTTTCCATCACTGTGTTGTCATTACAATACTGCACCTTTTCCTTTTCATCTCTTTGTCTTCTATCTGCTTTAAAAAACCAGCTCCACCCTTCTCTGTTTCTTCAAAGTGGGATGTGGAACATTATGGAGTCACCTTCATTGAAGATCTCACCTTCGATTATCCCTAGTTGAATGGCTAGTGCTTGCTTTGAGAGTATATCTACTTCTGAATTGAATTCCCTGTATACATGGTTGAAATTAAGAGCTTCAAAGCAGGGAAGCATTGTCCGAATTATTCTCAACAAATTCTGCAAATGAGCACTCGAATGGTGTTTCTTTCTTGAGCCCACTCTATCATTGTTTTAGAATCCCCATGTATATTCAACTTGGAAATTTGTTTGTCTTTTGCTATCTTTAGTGTGGCCCAGAGAGCCATTAAATCTGCTTTAGTATCAGTTGCTCTCCCCATGCCTACTTTGAACATTATTTTTTTTGAATTTGATATACATATGAACCCACCTGCCCCAGCAATAGCTGGGTCTCCCTGGCTTGCGCCATCGAAGAAAGCCCATGGAGTACTCTTATCTATGACTGGGGCTGTGGCTGTCCCGTGTTTTCCAATTTTAGGAGCTATTCTATGTTCTTGAACTTTCTGCAATAGCAGTGTTGAAGAGATGTTAATGGGAGTCCAAATGTTCTTAAAAATTGCTCTGTTTCTGGCCTCCCATATTGTAAAAATAAAAAGCACAGGAAAGGCTCTGAATTCACATACCGCATTGTTGTTCCACCACTCCTTGGTGTTCTGCTCCCATGAGTCTTCCCTTCTAATCATTCTTCCCTCACTGATATTTCTGGCAAAGTCCATCCAAACTTGTACTGCATAAGAACAAGTACCGAACAAATGGGAAGTGAGTTCATCATCTTTATTGCACAAAATGCAAATCCCTAGGCCTTGTAATCCCCTTTTTCTTAGATTCTCCCAAGTCAGTAATTTGTTATTCATTGCCAACCAAAATGTAAGAATGGATTTTAGTGGACTGTTGCATTCCCATAGTCCCTGCCACCACCAAGCTTTCTCCCCATTGAATTGTTCCATTATGGAAGCTTCATACCCTTTTTTTGCTGTGAATTCTCCATCTTCATTGTTTCTTGTCCATATTAATTTATCCTTTGTGTCATCTTCCAGGCATACACAGTTTGTTTCCAATACTTTGATATAATCTTTCCAGAACTCAACTTAAGTCTCCCTCTAATTGAAATTCGCTTGCTTCCCTCCATCTTGTTCTACCTGTGTAGTCTGGGATTTGTACTTTTGCATCTAGAAGTTTATAGCATCTCTGTTCTCCAAGCTTGTTTAAAACCATTTGTGGAAGCTTATAATCCTTTCCTACTCCGACCCAAGGATCCAAACCTATCCTTATGCTTTCCATTTCCTATTTCCCATGCTATCCATGTGCCTATAAGAGGGAATGCTAACACCATGGATTTCCATCCAACTGAGCCATTTTTGAAGGTCTTGTTAGGGCTTCTGATCCAATCTGTTATTTCCATGTTTGAGAAGTATTTGGAACATACCACTCTGCCCCACAGAGAGTTTGTGTTTTGTATAAGTATCCAAAGAGATTTAGCTTCCAATGCTTTTGTGAAAAGGGGGAGTTTCTTTATGCCCTACCCTCTTGTCTCCTTGGGCTGGGCTATGTTGGTCCATTTAACTAGAGGTATGCCATTGATTTGTTTACTAGCTGTACAAAGAAATGTGAAGCATATCTTCTAGATATTTGTGACAATTCCTTTAGGAATGTAGGCTATTGAGGCCCAATATACATGAATACTATGAAGCATTGCTTTGACCAAGACTAATCTTCCTCCCCTGGACAGAAATCTGTTTTCCCAAGAAGAAACACGAGCCTCTACCTTTTGAAAAAATTTGTTTGGCTTGAGGAAAAGCCTAAATACTTAAAACCTTCCCCCATTAGTTTTGTTGGATAGGCTAGTATCTCCCTTGATTTTTGTACTAGCTCACCTGGGAATTCATTGTGAGCTAACATTGATTTTTCTATGTTGATTATCATCCCTATGGCCTTCATGTATTTTTCTATCAATGTTGCATATTCTATCAGGTTCTCTTCCTCCCCTATCCCAAAGAGCAAAACATCATCTACGAATAAGGTATGAGTTACCTCCTTTGTCCCTGATACTTTAACTCCTGTGATTTTTCCTTCATTCCTGGCTTTTCACAATTAATCTACTTAAAGCATTAGCCACCAAAAGAAAAATGAACGGGAATAGTGGGAATCCTTGTCTGATACCTCTAGAAGGCATAAAGAACTCCAAGGGAGATCCATTGATCAATACTACAAAGAAGGTGGACTGGATGCATCCTAGTATCCACTCTACCAACTCCATATTCATCCCTAGTTTTATGAGGACTAGTCTAATGAAGGTCCAGCTTACCTTGTCATAAGCTTTTGAGAGATCCAATTTTAAGGAAAAAGCTGATTGCTTCTCCTTTTTTATAGACTGTATCACTTCTTGAGCTATGGAGACTACATCCAGTATTTTCCTATTCTGCGAGAAACCAAACTGCTCCTCTATAATGATCTTACTTAAGATTGGTTTGATTCTTTGTGCTATTATTTTTGCTATTATTTTGTAGATTATATTACATCATGAAATTGGTCTGTAATCTTCAAATGCTTCACACTTTTGTTTCTTAGGTATTAAAGCAATGAAGGTACTATTCATAGTACCTAGCACTTTCCCTAACTTTCTGGATTCATGAACCATTGTTAGTATGTCCTTCTTGATCATATCATAAAACCCTAGAAAAAACTCTAGGGTAAAACCATTTGGGCCAGGAATCTTTCCTGTCTGAAAAGAGTGTAACACCTGAGTGATCTCTTCCTCCATAATGTCTTTAGTCCGCTCGTCATTCATCTCCTCTATTATAGCTCTTGGGAACAAGTCAATAACTTCTAACATTTCTTCAATTGGGCATCCTATAGGTTCTTTAAATAATTCCTGGAAGTGTTCTACAACATCCTTTGATTTTTCTTCATAGGTCTTGGCCAAAATTCCTCTTGTATTCTTAACCTCATGGATTGTGTTGATGCTTTTCCTTTGAGAGGCATACCTGTGAAAAAACTTTGTATTTTGATCTCCTTCAGCCAGCCACAAAGCTCTGCTTTTTAGCCTCCACTTTTTTTCTTCCTGTAACAAGAGGCCTTCTTTAGTAGCTTCTAATTTTTTAAGTTCTTCTAACTCTATGCTACTGAAAACTCCTTCTCTGTTGTTTTCATATACCTCCTTTATTTGTACTTCTACCCTCTTTAGGGTTTCTTGTTGTCTCATCCTGTACTTTTCATCCCATTTTTTCAAGATCTTCTTCACTTTCTTCAAATTTTCCATAAATTGTTGCATCTGAGAATGATCTGTATTTGGTTCTAAAGGTACCCACACTTTTGAGATGATATTACAATAATCCTCCTCTTCTAACCACTGGGGTTTGAACTTGAATGGGGTCGGAGGTTTTTCTTCAGGGATATGGATAGTAAGGATTATTGGGCAATGATCTGAATTGCCTCCGGTTTCTACTAAAGCCTTTAGAATGAGATTGCTTCCTATTAAGAGTTCCAAAACCAAAAACCTATCTAGTCTCTTCGATACTGCCTGATCCCCACTCCTCTTGTTTCTCCATGTGGGCATGATTTTTACAGGGGCAACATCCACCAAACCCTTTTGTTCGAACATATGTTTGAAATAAGGTCTGAGAGAGTCTGCTCTGGCGTTCTTCCCCCATACTTCTGAGTTGGACATGGTTAGGTTTAGGTCTCCTCCAAGTATCAAGTTTTGGACATCTAGAGATACGGAGTCTTTCAACTTTTCCCATAATGTTTTTCTGTCGTAGAAAGGTCCATAGACATTCAGAATCATATACTTTTTCCTTGTTTCACTATCCTCCAGTTCTGTTCCTATTGTTGTATCAAATTTCTGTACTGAAATCATCTTTAGGGCTGGGCTCCATGCTGTTAGGGTTCCTCCTGAGTGCCCATCTGCATCACTGCTAGTTATTCCCCAATCCTTTATGTATTCTTTGACTATTTCTGCTTCCTTATTACCTTCTGTCATGGTCTTTTGTAGTAATATTTCCATAGGGCTCATCGTAGTTATGAGCCATTTCAGGGCGCGTTTCTTTGGTTCTACCCCTAACCCTCTGATATTTATGGATAAGATTTTCATTTAATAATGCCCCCTGGGCCTAAATCTCTAAGCGCCCTTAAAATTGTACCTTGTTTTCCTTGTTTAATCTCTAAGATCGCACGTTTCTGAGCTTTAGAAAGGAGGGATTTTCTACCCATTTGAGGTTTCGGTTCCGTGTTTAGGGCTAGCCCTCTTGTTGAAATACATTGATTCTTTTCTTTTGAAACCCTAGGTCTTAAATTGTATTCCAATTTCCTTTCTCTTGACAGTTCGTTGTAATGATCTTTTTTATTTTTATTTTCTTTACCAGGGGAATTATTATTACTATCATCATACTTAAAATTAACCATTGGGTAATAGTTGTTACCTTTAGGTTCCACTGCTGATGGAATGGGATTGCTAATGCTTGAGCTGTTTTGATCATTTTCCCTTATTCTCGCAACTTCACTGATGTGTCCTTCACTCCTCGCTTCGGTTGCTATCAACGGTTCCTGAAGTTCATTTTTGGTTACTGCTTCACTCTCACCACCTTTTATCAAACCTTCATCTCCCTGACACTGACTTCTTTCTTCGCCACCTTTTCGGTCTTTCTTCATTTCTGGCTCAGGGCTTTGCTCTTTGCTTACTAAGTTTTCACTTGAGCTTTTCTCCTCAACTCCCCTATTCATAACTGGTTCTTTTTCTTTCGCCACTTTTGAAGACTCTACTGAAGCTACTTCCTTGCACCCTCCCTTGCTAATCCAGACCTTCCGAAACCAGCTTCTGTTTGAATTATTCGGGCAATTTCTTAATAGGTGACCTACCTCTCTACAGCCATAACACCGAAATGGGATTTTCCAAACATCTAGGCATTGTTTCCATTGACTTCCATGTATATTTATCAGGATTTCCTCATAGGGCCCATCCTTCAGGTCTATCTCAACTAGAATTTTCACACACCTGTGATCAACCTTGGTTTTCCAGTCAGGTTCTAATGCCACAAATTTTCCTATCCTATTGCCAATTGATTTCAGGCACTCCTCCTCCCAAAACATCATTGGTAATCCCGACATTATCACCCATACTTGCTGAATATTGAAGGGTTCTTTTGTCGCATCAAAGTCAATTCTCCATTTTTGCAAAACTAAACCTGATGACCCCCATCTCCAGCTTCTATCCAGTAATTTTTTCCCATCCTCTTCATTCCATAACTTCATCATGAACCAACCTCTTGGAAGGATGTGGAAATCAGGGTTGTACCCAAGCTCGTCTTTCCAATTCATGATTGCCTCATGCCCTGGAGATTTTCCGTAGAATCGTCCCATAATGGAATGCTTCAGGTAATGGGGGATTTCACCCAATTCAATTTCCTTGCCTACTGTTAATTTGACATTTCCTTTCCTCGATCTTACTCCCTTTTATTTGTGTGGGTGCTTTTTTCTGTGGCAATGATTTCCAGAACTGGTGTTGTTGGAGGCGTTCATTATATTTTGTGTATTAGAATGGTTTTTCGTACCTTCCTCCATTATGATATTTTGATCCTTTGCGTGTGCGAACTGTCCTCCCATGCCCTCTCTCTACGTCTTCATTTTTTTCCGACTTCGAAAATCTTCATCTGAACAGAACACGGAGGTCTCCCATTCTTCTGGGTTGTAATGAACTCCGTCAATCCACATCTTGATTCCACCCTATCTTCCTTTCTGTCTGCTTGCTACTTCACCTACGGCCTTTACTCCTCCATCACCTGAATACTAAAAATTCAAGAGAAATATTCCAACACTAAGGAAAATCCATCCTTTTCTATCTTGCTTCTGCTCCCTCCGGTTCTCTTCTGCTCCCTCCGCTCCTTTCCGCAGAGCTCCATGATGCCCCATATATATATATATATATATATATATAAATAAAAAGATAAAATAACATATTAAGAGTATATATTTAATGAATAAAAATAATTATATTGAAAAGTATCTTTGAGGTGGTAGGAGCGGGAAATGATATAATGGACCTTGAAGAAAATATAATGAAATTTGTTTGCATGAGGATTAGGAAGGAAAATAAACATTGAGGCAAAATGGTTGGCCCTATTGCAAGGCATGGAAAGTTTTACTTGGTTAAATATTTCAACTATACTGATATTTGGAGTCTACAGAATTGTGATCTAGAAAATGTGCAGTTCCTTCAAGGACAATCCCTCTGTGTGGAAGAGTGCATAAGAGAATGATCAATCGTCTCATCCATCCAAAATCATATTCCTTTTATCACATCAATCAGATCAATTTGAGGAGGAAAATATTTGTCAAGGCCTGAACACATTTGGATTTGTATTCTCTAAGAGAAGCATTCCATTTCCTTTGAGAGAGAATCCTCCTTTGGAGAAGAAGGAAGAGTCTATGCCACATCCTCCTAATGTTTTAGAGAATCTTCTCTTATTGTATTGATAAATTTTTGGGCATTTAGTTTTCTTAGACGTTAAGGAACACGCACTACAAGGAAAAGGCCATGTAGCGGAGGTTATACCAGATGCTCCTCTCAAAAGAGCTCAAATATATGTTTATAGCAAAGGTAACTAGAGGAAGCGTGCAACTAGAGGTTGTAGCGGATGATTTTTTTGGGTTGCATTTTTAACCAAAACATCCTGGTGTGTCTCCAACCCAAACGCATTGGGACCGCAAAACAAAAACCATGTCACATCGTCAAAAAAAACATCAATTGAAAAAAAGGTAATGTGAGAAGTGTGAAAATTTTCTAAAACACTCGCAGTACATTTTTGTAAATGTAATGCACCAATGCATTACATTTCAAAGAACACACCATTTTATAACCCACATCCCAGTGCTTCCAATATGAATAAATGCACCAGGTTATTTTATTAAAAAAAATGCTTTATTTAATTTAAAACCTAAACTCAGGTCATTCATTATTAATAAACGCCTTGTTGTGTTTCGTATAAGAAAACACACCGGTTCATATTTGTTAAAAATTAAAAATGTTAAAATTGATTTTAAAACCTCTATGCAGTGTCATGTAAATCCACTTCACTAGTGTGTTCACCTATTGGGTGCACTGGATAGGGTTTTATAAAAAAATTACCACGCTGTCAATACCATTTTTACCCCTCCATTGTGCATCTAATCCATTGGCAGCGGTGTTGTTCATAACCAACCTACACGCCTTGGAACCGATGTCCATTCCACCTCCTGTATTGTGAAGAAATTTGACACAAACCTGTCAGCAGAGTCTTGCACATTCGTTGCTGCTGAGAAAAAATGATCTGCCTCCCACCGATCAAAATCGGTTGTCGTATTTAATCAATTCAGCTCATATTTTCAATTAAATGTTTCAAATTCTCCAAGAGAGCGAAATACAATGCATACTAAACCCCCTCCTATGATATACACATATATCTAGTTGTGAATACATGATTGTAGAATGGAGAATAAGAGGGTTATAATTTTATGGCTCACAATTGGATATTCTTTACCCAAAAAAATTGAGCTTGAAATTCGGTACAAATGCCTTGGCCAAACACAAATCTCAAAGCAACTTATTTAGATCATCTCCTGCAAAGCCCCATTTTATGAATAGATAATCACTTTCGAGCAGCTACTAAGGGAACCTGAAATGAGCTAAAATGGGATCACCTTCAAACAACAAGAATAAACATGGAAATGGGTCTGCCCAATCTACATAGAAATTGTTGAGTTCCAAAGGTTTCATATGTGCTTTCTGCAAACACATGGTGTGGTTATTCCCGCACAATCTTGTGCCTGTCTCTCGCTACTCCATGGGGACCGATGGCAGGAGGAATTAAATAATTTGAATGACGCTGTGAGAGATCACCTTCATGATCAAGATGTGGTTGTTGTCCTTGCATGAATGAGATCTAGATCCACAGCTTCCGGTTCAGGCCTGCACATAAACAAACAAACACAACGTTACTCATTCCATTATTACCTAGAAATCAAGATCATATAGAGACATGCTGAAGAAAATATGTTACCACCCAAAGGAAGTTATTGATCTATGATAATCAATCAAACAATGGCGAAAGGGCGGTGCATTGAAGGACACTGACAGAAGACATGAGAGAACGACAATGTAGTTGTGACCACACAGGAAGATGGATCCAAAGGAAGCATGAAGGAAAACCTGGGATTCCAAACTTCTTTATCAAGAAACCCATGTGAAGAATTAAGACACATATCACAAACTCATTCACCGCAAAGAATTGAAATATGCTACAATGCAGAGACAATGTATTCCTTGAATAAACACCTTCGACACAATTACATATTGATTACATACAAAATATATATTAATTCAATTAAATATATCATCTAAAAATAATACAACATTATTATTAAAAGCAATTTGTAAAATATTGTTTAAATTATATATATATATATATATTTCAAAATATTATTACTAAAAACAATTTAAAAAATAATTAAAATAAAAGTAATATTTTTTTTAAATGGCTTAAATTTTCTTATTTATTTTAAATAATTATATTATAGCAAATAATACAAATACACATTATATATTATTAAAATAAAAAACAACATTTTTTATAAAAAGGATTTGTAAAATACATGAAATAATAACATGTAAAAAAAAACACATTTGTTTAAAAACAACATTATTTATGAAAATGATTTGTAAAAGACATGAAATAATAACAAGTAAACAAAAAACACCTTTGTTTAAAAACTGTTTTTAATTAAATTATTTATTTTAATTAATCATATTGTAATAAACACATGAAATATAAATAAATGAAATGAAAATTTTAATTTAATTTAAATAATAAAAAATACACATTAAATTAAATATATATTTTATCATCTATTTTATTCAAGTGAAATACTATAATATGAAAAACAAAATAATTAATTAAATTTCATATTTATTTTGATTGATTGATTTTTTTAATAAAACAAATCATATTCAAATCAATAAAAATAAAATTATAAAACAAAATAATTAATTAAATTTCATATTTGTTTTGATTGATTGATTTTTTTTTTAATAAAATAAATCATATTCAAATCAATAAAAATAAAATTACAAATAGTTTATCTCAAGAAAAAATTATTTGATTTTTTTTCATTTTTTTAATTAATCAAATCAATAAAAATAAAATCACAAATAATTTATATAATGCAAAAAAATTACCAATATTATATTCAACTTAATTTTCTTTATTATTTTAAAGTATCACATTACATCCCCACATCAAGTGTTAACATCATGACCAATCAAGAGCGAATGCGAAAAGGGTGTGAAGACAATTGGACTTGTACATGCAAAGAGGTGCAATGCAGTCATGATAGGAAAGTCATTAAACCTCATTGGCTCCTCATAAGGGTGTGAAGACAATTGGACTTGTACATGCAAAGAGGTGCAATGCAGTCATGATAGGAAAGTCATTAAAACTCATTGGCTCCTCATAAATCGTGGCTTTGACTTGGGGTGTGATTTGAGTGATAGGGAAAAGTATTAAGATATGTTATCTTTCTTCTCGTGCGAGTCTTTATGATCACCCTGGATAGCTCTTATATTGATTTTGGAAGGTTAACTAATGCAATGGAAAGGCCCAAGCGACCATATTGCTAATGAATGTTGTTGCTTGTTGAGGAGACCTAGGAGATGCTATTTTCCTTTGAAGGGGTGTGAATTGTAGGATGGTGGTAAAGTTAACCCATTCTTGGGACACTTGCAGGTTTGAGAAGGGATCACCTCCTTAGGCCCTTCAAGATGTTTCGAACTAAATCCACTTGCCGAAGAACAATTAATGGTCCCAAGAGAACTCATATGTCACGAGTTTTTAAAGAATTAGGGAAGGTTAAAGGATTCTTCAAGCAGAAGCTCCAGCCTATGACTAGAGATCGAGTGGAATGCTTGGAAAGGATATTGCAGATAAGCAATAAGCCTCCAAATGTGGGGCATTTAGCCCAGGATTATGAGTATTACAATGGATTATTGTATTCATGGACACACAAATGGAAACTCGAGTGAGGCCTATCTATATGAGCTTATAACGATTTTGGAGGAAGGGCTAGAATTGTTAACACTGGAGCAAAGAGTGGAGACTGCACACATCAATGCAAAATTGAATGTCTTGGCTGGGGCACCGATGGGGAAATATTTCAGTTAGCCTTCACCCAACAAGCCTGCTAACACTTAGCTTGCATTTCGACTATGCTCGGAGAATGTTCAGCAAGAAGCCAAGCAGGAAAATACATGTGTCGATCCTTCTCATGTTTTACTTTTTGATGATGATTAATTTGTGTTCATGTTTAGATGTGATAGGCCAAGTCTGCATATTTTTTTTACTATGTAATAAGTATAAAAATTTTCCAAATAGATTAGGAAGACTGGAAAAACAAGCCTCTGATGATGATTAATTTGTGTTCATGTTTAGATGTGACAGTCCAAGTCTCCATATTTTTTTTACTATGTAATAAGTATAAAAAATTTCCAAATAGATTAGGAAGACTGGAAAAACAAGCTTTGAATAGTAATATTGAAGTTAAGATTGTGTTATTTTATACTGATTAATTCAAGAATGGAAAAAGATACAAGCGAGATTCCATTAGGAGAAGAAGAAAATAATTTGAAGAAAAAACCAAAAGAAAAAAAGAATTAAAAGGGATTTATAGTAAATAACAACAAGCATTAAAGAAACAAAAAAATCGATTTAGTCCCTAACCAAATTTAACTAAATCAAGAATGAAAATAACAAAAAGAGGAATTAGGAGAAAGTTCGGGAGAGAAGACACAAAACAGGATAATTATTGATTCACAAAGGTGTGAATGTGCAGTAGAGGTTTGTTGCATTCTAGTATAAAGTATTGAGAGGTAGTCTGGAATACACTGAATAATCCAAGGCCTTGAGCATTGAGAGGTACTTGTTGATATTGACTAGCTATAGCTAGTGTACGGTTAGAAAGATCTTCATGAATATGAACTAATTAATGGAAATATGATTGATAATTGAGGACCGTTTAAATTGCTTAAAGGGGATTCAGGAAATTTAAGAAGAAAAATTTCTCTCTTAGTGGAATCATGCCTTGGTTTAAGAGTGAACTTGCAGTAAACAAAATATTGTTTCTTGCATTCAACGGTTGGGAGGATCATTGCTAAATTAATTCGAATAACTAACAACGACCATCATTATAAAGACCATATAAGTATATGAGGATTATTGCTCTTTAAATTATTGAAAGCTCTCTTTGTGATACTATGAACTCTTGCTTGAATCATTGAGGATGATTTCCATGTTAGAATAAAGCATTTATATATGGTTGGTCGAATACAAATTTATAGATAACATATTTTTCGTAATTTTTCATATTGTTTTAATACGATATATTGATAGTGTATTTATTTATGGAAATTCTTTTATAATGCATGCAAATATAGTTTTTATTGTAAATCTTTGACTAATGGGTACTTTCTGGAAAGGCAATCATTCATATTTTATAAGAGAAAATTCCAAGGACATAGCATTAGAACCCTAAGATTTACTAAGTTAAAAGCAAACTGCAATAGGTTCAGGGTGATGCCCTATTGAACCTCACAGAGAGTATTTGTGTAAATAAGAGATCATATATATATATATATATAATTAACAATTACACTGTATGATGGTTCAACCAGTAACTGAACGAGAATAACATATTATACAACTTGACGAGAAATATATACTCAAAACGAGAACTCTAGCCATAAAAGCTTGTATTTTTGTGCCATTAACACCAAAAACAACCCCAGGAATGAAAAGTGGTGATACCGATAACACATTTTTCATAGCTAAAAATACAACTTTTTGGAAACCGTGGCTAGTGTCAATGCAATCAAAACCCTATATCAGCCATCGAATAAAAAAAATAGTCTTATAAAATCACCCTCATTTTTATTCAAAGTTAAAATTAGATCATCTTTGAAACTTCGTCCTTCTTAGCTGGTGTGATAGTAACGAAAATGAAAAATTCAACCTTCAAATTGAAAGTTAGTGCTACCATTAACACCACTTTTGTTTGAGTTATAATTGCAAGCATTTCAAAACAATTTATGACCTAAAACAAATATTATTATTTTTAAAATAATTGTAAAAAAAAAAACAAAAACCTACTTTAGATTAAAAATGTATATTTAAAAAAACACAAATTTTTAATTAAAAAACATTTAAAAAAAATAACTATATAAATTAATATATATATTTAGAAATTATAAAACATGATAAAATTGAAAACAAAATAAAAATATAATAACTAAATAAATTTAATCTAAAATATATTTAGAAATTATAAAACAATAAAAAATATAAAATATAAAAAACAAAAAATGAAAAAGTTAAAAAGAATAAAAAAAAAACATTAAGCAAAGTTTCGATAATGTGGCGAGGGGCGGAGGCTCGATGCTCAACATTGAAACCTATTCCATAATATGCTTTCCCATCATTTCAACTTTTTAAACTTTTTTTTGTGTTTTTTAATTTTTACTTTTAATATTAAATTTTTAATTATTTTTTATTAAAATATTTTTTAATATATATATATTTTATTTTTAATAAAAATGTTTTTATTTTTATTTTTAATAAAATATTTTATTATTGTTTATATTTTTAAAATGGGTTATTTTTTATTATTTAAGTTTTTTCTTTTACATTTCTTTTTCAAAGTTTTAATTTTTCTTTTAATAATATTTTTAATGTATATGCATTTTTTGTTTTAAACATGTTTAAAAAAATTAAATATTTTTACTGTTATTTATGGTTTCAAAATGTCTACAACTATGACTCGATGAAAGAAACAAGTACCAATGGTAGCATCTTTTTTTGATTCAAGGTCTAATTTTGACATTTTTCGTTACAATGACATCATTATAAAGACCATAATTCCAAACATGATGTAATTTTAACTTTATATAAAAATAATGGTGATGTCGAGAACCACTTTTTCGATTCTAATGTTGATTTAGGGTTTTTATTGCACCAACACTTTCAATTCAAAGGTTGATTTAGGTTTTTGATTGCTCCGACATTGGTCAGGATTTCGAAAAGGTTGTAATTTTAACTCCAAAAAAAGGGCATTTCCAGCAACACCACTTTTTTATTTGGAGGTAAAAATAACCACTGAATACATCCTATTAAAAACCAAGAACTATTTAAAGTTCTCGTCAAGTTGTATAATGTGTTGAATCATCTCTTATCAAGTTTAAAAGTAATTTATTTAAGAGGGATACAACTAATAAGGTATGTAATCCCTGGCGTTTTTCCAACTCTAAAGGTATGAATGATCTTGTAAGCCTAATATCAAGTTCAACCAACAAACTAATAAACAAATCCATTTTGAGTTAATTGAAGGTATTCCAAGAAAGCTTATCCAATTAAATTGTCAAAAAGCTTGAAATATTTCAACCCTGGACTCAAATTGTAAAACAACATAGAGAGAATCTAGCATTCAATACCCTCAGACAATAGACAAGATCCAAAGTGAAGACAAGTTATAAATTATAGTACTTGAAAACTGAAGTAAACACATAGTCCAGGAAGTTATAAATTACAGTACTTGAAAATACTCTTTAAGATTAATTAACCTTGAATTCCTTAAGTTACCTAGTAAAGGTATCGTATGAAACATCGAAGATATTTCTTTGATGAATGCTAACTCAAAATAGTAACATAACATGGTTAAGTTAAAAATAATCTATTAAAGTTGACTTTGTTAATTCTATGGGTGTAACCAGTATTACTTAGTTTGATCTACAATATATATGTTTGATATGAGGTCTAGGAGTTTGAATCATTTGCTAAAAGCTTAAGTACATAATATTTTTTTTTAAATGTAAGAAATTTGGGTATCGTGACATTAGAAAAGTATCAGAAAATATAATGTTGGGTAGAGCACTTTGGTATTTAAAAAAACAATGGTCATAATCCCCGGTTTGTGGGGGGATTCATCTTTGAATATTTGAAATGAAAAACTCTATACATAGATCCTTAGTTAAGGAGAATTCTTTAAGCATCCAAGCAATAGTTTTGGTTAATGTCTTTTGGTTTTAAACTATGAAATTAATGGGGACATCAATGGACATGCTATGTAAATCTTTTTATTCCTTTATATACTAGCATTTGCACCAAGAGGTGTAGAAAAACGCCGAGAGGGTAAAAATATTCTGTCTTTCCGCAACCCAACTTTTGTGACTTAAGTTGGGAGACTGCATATTAATACTGAAATATCGAAAACTTGAGTCTTCGGTTTCCGTTATCTAAAATATCAAAAATCGGAAATCGAGTATAAGAAATATCTTAACCATTAAACCTATGATTCCGAAATCCGAAATATCCACCTTATTAAAACTAAAATCTTTTATGGTTAAAATAAGTAATATAAAAAATCGAATATAATATTAAAATTGAAATTTTAGGTTAAGACATTCCGAGTAAATAAAATTGATGTGTCGGTATTAAAATTTCAAACCTGTGCATTTCGCAAGATGTGTGTTTTGGATTTCCGACATTATGCATTTCCATAGGGTTGTATAGCGTAATTCAACTATGAGATTTTTCCGATTCCATATATTTCGGATATTAGAAATGGATCTAATATCGTTTTATATTTTAATAACGTTCATTTGTGCGATTGTAGACTTTTTATTTTCCATATCGGAAAGTGGAGATCCCACATGGTTTTTGACTCAATGATTGTTTTCCGATTTCCGATTTGTCTAAATTTCCTATTTCCAACATATAAATATTATGATAGGACATTTATGAATTGGGAAATGTATGGGACAAGGGGAAGGGATTAGCATCGCAGTCAACAAGTAATTTGTATCCTATTTAAGCATTATCTAATTTAAACTTTAGTTTTTAAGTAAAAAAAACTGAAACTTGAAATTTAAAGTTTTCAATGCCCTATTTTTTTTGCATTAAAAACAACGTATGGGCGAATTTAAATTTCGCAAGATGTGTTTTTCAGATTTGCGACATTATGCATTTTTGATTCTGTGTATTTCGGATATCGGAAACGGGGAATATCATTTTATATTTTAATAACGTTCATTTGTTCAATTGTATACTTTTTCTTTTCCACACGCTAAGCACAAGTCCAAGATGGTAATTAATGTATTGTACATTGCTGTATATTAAAAGCAGCAGCAGCAGCATTCATTTTTATTTCCAACGTATAAATATTATGATAGCACATTTATGAATTTGGTCTTCCGTACAATCAACTCCGAGATTTCTGAATTTTGAAACCTTCAATCGAAATTGGAAGATCAGGGAATTGGATATCGGAGTTAGGTTTTTTTTTCAAATAATTTCCCGGCTTCTCAATTTCCGATTTCCTATATTTTGAATATTGGAAACGAGGGATATCATTTTATATTTTAATAACGTTCATTTGTCCGATTTTAGACTTTTTATTTTCCATATCGGAAAGTGGAGATCCCACATGGTTTTTGACTGAATGATTGTTTCCTGATTTGCGATTTGTCTAAATTTCTTATTTCCGACATATAAATATCATGATAGGACATTTATGAATTCGAAAATGTATGGGACAAGGGAAAGGCGTCAACATGGAAGTCAACAAGTAATATGTGTCATATTTAAGCATTATCTAATTTAAACTTTAATTTCCGTACAATCAATATAAAAAACAAAAAATGGATAGTGTGGTTAAGTGAATATTAGAGAAAAGAACATGATATTAAAAATAGTGGAAAGGTGAAATAACCTAAAAATTGGAAAGGTAGTTGTGAAATTGGAAATGTAAATGTTTGTTGTTTGGTTGAACTTGTTCGTTGATCCATAAGAAATATATGTTCAATATTATTTTTCCCTTGTAGATGGATTTTTAAAGAATTGAATTTTAAGATATTTCAGTATGGACAGAGTTTTTTACTGTGGATTTCCTCTGTCTGATCACGTAGGCTCGTGATTTTGTCCTGTAAGTTTTTACTCGGAGATCATTTTTTGTCTTGTAACTTTTTACTCTTAGTCATTTTTAGACATGGTTGTTAAAATTCAATTAGAGAAGGTATCTGCTATGACCAGGAATAACAGACCTAAAATGGCTCTTCAAGAGCAGAAAATCAAAGATCCCAATGCCGGTGTTTTCATTGACACGAGTGGGTATGTGTCTGATTCCTCATATGTGGACTAGTCCATAATTTATTCTATTTTTGACAGTGATGATTTTTCCTCTGTTATTAATGACCAACATTTTTACATGAACATACGCAATTCTCAGCTCCATTGCATTACGTCGAGGCCTCCTTTTATGCCTTACACGGACCTTGTTAAGTGGGAATTGGATCATGTTGACCTTAACCAACGAATGTTTAATGATATTGACAATGTCTCTATTACTTCCTTTGGTCCAGAAGTGTTTTCTAGGGCTTATGGTTTGAAAAATCCAAAGCAGTTTTTCTCAGCGAAACTTTTCAACAAATTCCTTTCCAAATCTAATTACGACCAAGTGGTGAAATGTTGGCTGGAAGACCCAACACTAGTGATTCCTGTTTCACTTTCGGCATATCCAGTTTCTTGGTTCATAGAGCCTTTCTCCTTGCTCGTAGCCATGTTTTGCAGGTTATATGGCTTACCTAACTGTTCCTTATTAAAAAATAAATGGGTCCATATGGCAAACCATGTTTTGCTTATAGGTGATTCGTTCTACTGGGTGCAAATTATGTTTTGCAATTTACAGGGGGGAATTGAAAAATATTAGAGAACCTCGGCCAACCGGAAACCATATTTCTACATGTTAGGGTTCACTATGGATGCATTCTGTGCATGTTCTTGTTTCCCGGAGCTAAATTAGGATTGGAAGGAGAAATGTCCACCTGTTCATATATATTGCACTAATATGTGGGACAGAAATTTCATACCTCGTGTTTATGAGCTATGTGACCTGTTTCTCAGGTCAATGTACTGTAAAATTTTTAAAGTTGATGCTCTTACATTTTTTGAAAAATATAGGGAACTCATTTTTTAGTATGGCGACTGGTATGTAGGAGAATATTTCTCTTACATAAGGATTTGGGGCAGCAATATAGTGCACTTGCTTCCGAGAATTATTCCAGATCGAATGGTGCCTCAAGAATTTTCCTATCATACTGTGATTGATGGGGATTTTTCCAAGTTGACCAAACATAAGAAGAAGGCGTGGCCTAAATTTCTTGTGAATCTTGGCAATCTTACGATACAGAATGCTGGTCATGCATGTTTGTTGGGAAAGGATATTTCTGTTATGATCTTGGAGAGGCATTCAAAAGAATGCATGATCCGGTGAGGTTTTTGCATAATCTATTTGGTCACGAGCATGCCAAATTTCAATATGTTCATGAAAATGAGCCTGATGATTCCATGATGTGAGGAGCTTCCACTTTTCAGGAGGCAATTTGTAAAATCTGTGATCCAGGGAAAAAGTCGCATCAGTACGCGTATGAAAAGGATCTTAAGAGAATAATTCTGCTAGAAAGAGCAAATAATTTGGAATTAAAACAATATTTTTACAAGGAGAAGATAGAACAAGAAGCAAGAGAATATTTAGCAAGGTTTGTTGCTTCTGTTGCTGCTCGACCTAAGGATAAGGGCAAAGGTGTCCTTCAAGGCCCATCTAGCCCTTCTCTTTGGAAAATGGAAGATACGTTGGAGAAAGGGGTTGAACTCAACATAAATTTTGAAAAACTACGGTTGGAACCGTACCTATTTGAGAATGAAAAGCGAGAGAACATGCAGCAAGGTCTGCTTCTTCTGTTGGTGCTCAATCTGACAATAAGGGGACATGTGTTCTTGAAGGCCCATTGAGCCCCTGTCTTATAGCAATTGAAGATATGTAAGAGAAAGGGGTAGAACTCAAAAGAAAATTTGAAAAAGTCGGGTCTCAATTTCAATCTGAGACAGAGTTAATTGAAGTAAATCCTAAAAGGCTGAAGATTGTAGTAGTTTTCGAAAAGGCTCAATTTCTAGAAGCATGGACAAATGAAAAGTTGATTTCTTCATTCTTAATTGACAAGAAGGAGGAGAGGCTTGTTCAAGAATGTTCGATGTTAAATACAGTTGTACAAGAATCTTTTGTGCAAAATGTTATTTGTTTATCTTCAGCTTAGATTGAGAGTCATGATGCGAACATGGAAGAAGACACTGAGGCTATTATGACTACTGTTGTGTCATCTATTCCCAATATCCAAAGGTTTTCCAGTATGTTAGGTACATCATCTTTCCAACATTGTTTTTTCGAGGAAATTTGTCATCAATAATGGAAGCTATTGTTAGCATGTTCACCATTTCAGTTGACTCGGCTATTCATAGTTCTGCTTCTTCTTTTTCATTAGCTCAGCTTACCACTACATGCCAGGACGCCATTCCTTCTATCTGTATGACTCTTCCTTCTATATGTGATTCTTTCACATCACTCGCTCTTACCTCTGTTTCTTGTCGTATGAATATTCTCCCTCTTAGCATAGATATTCCTTTCAATTAAACACAAAGTGATCCTTTGGTTAGCATCCACCAACAAACTATTTCATCTTCTGAAGTTATGGAAGATTTTGGAGAAGATGCAGTTTTATCCTTTGGCAACTATTATTGGAGTAAAAATTATAAAGTGGTGGTTAAAAGGGGAGCCAAGAGAGCCAGACAAAGTTCAGGCATAAATGTTCCTACTATTGGTGAGGTCATATGGAAGGAAGACACAAGTGATATGCAACAAGGGGCAGTGGACACAACAATTGCCATGGGAGTTTTTGGTGCAACTAATTTTCAATTTGTTTCACAATTAAGTTTGGCTCTTGGTGAAAAACATAAAGAATTGAAGAAGGTGAAACACGAGTTAGCAGAAACACAACAGAGGCATGAACAACAGATTGGGAAGTTGAAACAAGAACATGAAGAGAAAACAGAGAGATGGAAATAGAAAGTTGAAGAAGAGAAGCACCAGCTTCAGAATGTAGAGGTTGCTAACCAGCAACAAGCAAAACAAATCATTCTTGTCAATCAATAATTAAAACATGTCCATTTGTCCTCAAAAGGCTGTTCTTTTGTCGATGTGAGACCTGAGGATTTTAAACACATACTCTGTAAAATACAGGAACAATTTCGACAGAATGTGATAGATTTGTATAGTTGTTTTAATGAGATGCAAGGCCTGTATGAGAATTTTATCAAGCATTCTAAAACTCTTGAGGATCACCATTATCGGATTAGAGTAGCAAGCACTGGTTTAGAGCAAGTAAGAGGTTGGAAAAAGCATATTAAGGAAAGACCTGATGGCTTGCGAATTTTAGACAAGTTAGAGCTCAAGAAAACTGAAGTTTGCATTGAGACATGGGAGGCTATGTGCAATTCATTTGAAGCTATAGTCAATGCAGGGCAAAAGGTTTGTGAAAACAGGTGGTTTGCTTCAAACAATTTGCTAACTTATTTGAGTTTACCTATTGTGGAACCTCTCAATGAGGCAGTTTGTCCTAAAGTTCATTTGGAAGAAGTGGAAAAGCAGTTTGATCATAGCAAAGAGTTGATTCAACAAATTAGTTAGTTAACGGTGCGAGAGATAGATAAATGGATAGAAGTTCCCCATGCCTCCATAGCTCGGATAAAATTGTTCATCAAAGAATGGAAAAAAATGACAAGGGTGGAAATTTCGTCCCAAATTTGCAAGAACTATATTTAGTTGAGGAATGCTCATTTTGAGGAAGTTAATGACATTCTGGATATATTTTTCAAATGGCGTTTTTCCCTTGATCTAAGCTAGAAACTATTTATTTGTGCAATTGCACGTTTTGGTGTGAATTTGGAGTTATTGTGTAAGTGAAAGAAACAATTTTTTTTGCAATTTGTATATCTTCAACACTTAAATGCTAAAGTGATATAAATTAAGTTGAAATAAGTAAATTTGATTCGCATGTTTGTACATTAATTGGGAATATGCTCATTTTGATTTGCATGTTTGTTGAAAGTAATTTTAACTTCGTAACTTGTTTCGGAATATGTTAATAAAATACAGTTAGGTTTCAGGGTGTTGGCGTCGCGACCTGAAAGACACTCTGACTTGAACTCAAAACAGTTTTGGATATTAGACTTAAAGAAATGGCTCGATTATTTAAAGGTTGCCCATGTTATTTTTTCTATTTTGCGATTTACGGGTATTGGGAATCGGAAATACTATGTTCGACATTTATTTATTTGAAAATAGAAAACTTTAGAGATTTCTCGGTATCGGAAATTGGAAAATTCAATTTTGTTAAGGTTATTTTGATATTGTACAGTATTTGTTGAAATAATTTCATAGATTTGCGATTTTGGATTTTGGATATTAGAAAGTGGAAAGATCGGTTTTTTTAATTGTAATGTTTATTGTTATATTGGATTTCCGATATTTCGAATTTAATTATCGCGAATCACAAATGTTTGATAGAAGTAATAACCTTAAGAAAAACTGGAATTGCTAGTACTCAATATTCGATTTCAGAAATTTGGTATCGATTTTCGAAATTATATGAATTATATTTATTTGCAGAAATGATTTAAAAAGTGATTTAAAATATAATATTTTAAAGAATTATAAATTTTTATTTAATTATAAATTTTTATTTATACAGTAAATTAAGATTTATAATTTAATTATCGTAGATTGACGTTGTACTCATTACGCATTAATGAAGCGAGTATTTTTGTGCAGGGTGGCCAACTCCCTGATGAGTTGATTTTTACTGCTGGGATTAAAGTTGATTTGGTACTGAAGTTTCTACTTTCATTTTTTCCGAGATGACATTAAATTGTTGCTGTTAATGAAGCTTTTTGAGCACGTATCAACTTCAATTGCGGACACTATAGCTATCGAGTTAAGGGATGATTTGACGCAACGGGAATTTCATTATGTTGTTACAGTACAATTTCGTTTGGACAGTAACTCGATGTGGTACATCAATGTTTTTTCTCCATCAATGGCCTCTTGTTGGTTTTAGCGTGGTGATTTGGTTCAGTTATTTCTTTCCTAAGTGATTGGGTCTTGGTTTATTGTTGTTATTTCATGCTTTTGTTGCAGAACCATTCTATGTTTCTTTGTTCCATTTTCTTTTGAACTGTACCAGCATACTATGTCCAAGCAGCGTGCCACGTCTTGTCATGCTGATTGTGGGCAACGAGGGGCGCGCGTGACAAAGGTAGATGGTTATAACAACGATATTTCTCTACAAGTTAAGTCCATAATAGATGATTGGGAGAGGAGGATGGTAAATGAGTATATTGCTCACGATATTGATGGGGTAAGCCCGAATCACTATTGGATCGTTAAAAACATGATGGGGTTACTCATGGAATAAATGCCTAGGGAAATGGGATAATAGTAAGTTGGCAATTTCAGAGGCTATGTCGAAAATGTTGGAGTTAGATATGCTTATCATGGAGAGAAATATGATGGACATGTGGAAAAAATTAGCTATGGGAGTTGATTCGTTGGGTGATGGAGGTAGCGAAAATGTCTCTATGGCTCCAGAAATGAACGTCGACCCCACCCCTATGATACTCGTTGTATCTATAGTGCCTATTACAATTAGTGAGCTTTTCAAAGGAGGTGAGGAATGTGATGCTTCTATGGGGAAAGGAGATTCTTCTGTGGAAAAAGTGAATACTTATGTGGGGAAAATGAATGACTCTCTAGGGAAAGCGGTTATTCTGCCTTTGAAGCACAGTCTACCATTTTCAGACGAGCCAGTGTGCGGCCCTTCTCTTATGGAAGAGGAAACATAGAAAATGTAAGATCCGGCTGTCACTACGAGTGGTGCTAACTCATGATCTTGTTTCTCTTTGTTTTTTTAACTTTTGTTTCCTTTTGTTTACCTCTAAGTTTATTATGTTATTTATCTTTCAAGGTCTCTTCGTAAACATACGTATCCCCCCATATATCACATGGGTTATTGTGGATCATTTGAATATGTCTGTAACTTTCTATAAGCTTTACTTAGGCCGCAATGTTAATTTTCTGTATCGTTTTTATGCTCGGTATAGTTGAACTGTAAATTTTTTTGCTTTTAAGGGTTTAGAGTAGTTGTTATAGCACTTTATTCAGTTGATCATAAATTAATATTTTGTGACTTTCGATTTCCGAAACTATGGAAGTTTGGTTTTTGTTTATTTGAAAAGAGAGAACTTTCAAGATCGGAAATGTCCCAAATTGGAAGTGGGAAATCGAAAATTGGAACATTGCATTGAGGTGTACAGTGTGTTTTTTTTGCACATTCAATATGTGCTTGTTGTTATTGGTTAACATATATCACATATGTTCTTGTTATTGATTTTTGACAATGAGGATTCTGAATATTGTACGTGTTGAAATTATAAACTGCTGATGTTCCGAAAGACCATATGGTATGATTTGTAATAAAATTGAGTTTGTCAATATATGAAATTGATTTTCATGTTTTATTTTCATTGTTGGTATAATGTTTACAAAAGCTATTCCTTTGCTAAGTTTATGCCTATTTTAAATTCTCTCTTTGTTATTTTTCATTGCTTTATTTTGACTGTTTCTATTATTGTCGTAGAACTTATGGCGGAGCTTTGGGCTATAAACTTGGTTTTATTTCGTTTATTTCTCTTAATAAATCTAAAGTTTAAAGATTTAATATGCGTGATTATCTTGATTTGGGTATATGATATTTATTTGGTATATGATTATATTGATTTGGGCATATGAGATTTTAATGGTTAATATATTACTTATAGCCAATTTTTGATTTTAGTATTATATCGGATTTTCAATATTATTTATCTTAACCATTAAATATTTTAGTTTTAATAAGGTGGATATTTTGGTTTTCGGAATCATAGGTTTAATGGTTAAGATATTACTTATACCCGATTTCCGATTTTCGATATTTAGGATATCAGAAACCAGAGACTCAAGTTTTTGTTAAAATTTAAATTATATGTAAATATTATTGAAAGATTGTCTATTTCCTATTTCCTATTTCCCATTTCCCATTTTTGGGTATTGGAAACTGAGAAAAATGGATATTATTTAATGTTAGTGTTTGGAGCGAGTGATATTTACAATAATTTAATGATTAACCAAGTTTTTTGATATATTTAATCATTAAGAAACAAGGAAAAAGTTATACCATTATAAGAAGGCATCGATTAGGTGACAAATGTGGAGTTGATACACTATGAGATAATTTAAGGCTGACAAGAAGTGAGGGTAAGAGTCACTTATGCGATTAATATGATGACTTTATAGCAGAAATGGGCGGCGTTATGATGGCATTAGAGAGGAGTCTCATTGTTTTGCACATTGGATTTCAAAGTCATTACTCCTCATGATTTTGAGATTTCTCCATAATGAATTAATGCAGGTATATTCAGGAGAGCTGTCTTATCATGGTCTTGCCAGGCATTTTTTTTTATTATATATGCAAATTTTTTTAAGAAAAATATGCTTTTGAAGAATTAAATATTTTGTAGATATTTTGTAAACAATTTCATTTACAACATTTGACATAGAAATAACTCGAATGTTAAGATTTCAAATCAATTGAGCAAAAACATTGAGTGTCCATTCTCCGATATCTGAAATGTCGGGAATAGGAAATCAAGAATAAGGGAAATACCCCAAGAGAAATTTGACTTTTGTGTTTTCCCATATCGGTTTTAGGATATTGCGTATTGCATTTCTGAAATTGGAGAATAGGAATAAAATTTTCAGTAATGTGTGAAATAAAAATGGAATAGAATTCAACATTTTCGAATCCAGAGATTTCCGAATTAACATTTATAGAAATAGGAAGAACAACATTTATATATATGAATGAGGTCCAAATGATATTATGTGTTCGGGAGTGTTATTTGTATCAAATTCAAGAATGGGAGGTGAATAAAAGAGGAGTGTGATCCTAAGCGAATAGATTTTCCATTGTCAACATGCAAATATCTGAGATATCGGGAATAGGAAATAGTGAATAAGGGTAATACCGTAACATAAATTTGAGTTTGTGGTTTCTGAAGATATCATTTCAATAAAAAATTGAGTATGCATTGTACGCTATCAGAGATATCAAAAATAGGGAATCGCTCGTTGTTATATTCAAGATAGGTCTCTTATCATTGTCCCCCGGCTATTTGTTTTTATATATTTAGATGTTTTTCTGAAAAATATGCTTTGATTTTGAAAATTACAACACAAACATTTTGTAAACATGTTACTGAAAAATTAAACATTTTGTAAATATTTTCGCTTACAAAATTTGACATAGAAATAGCTGGAATGTTAACATTCAAATCATTTGAGCAAAAAAATTGTGTCTGTTTTGTTCGATATGCGAGAAATCGGAAATTGGAAATCGCGAATGCGGAAAAGAATTGTGCTTTTGAAACTGAACCGTTCTGACTTATCTTTCTTTGAAAATAAAAAAATTGACGATCATGTTTTGCAAATGGAAAATTTAAAAATCATTTGAACAATAACTTGTCTTGCGTTTCTGATATGGGAAATATCGGAAATGAGAAATCGCAAATAAGACAAATACCCATAAGTAAAATTTGACTTTGCGATTTTCGATTTTGAATTTCGGAAATCTGATTTTGTGTTTCTAAAATTGAAAAAGTGAAATTTGAAAATAAAAAGTTATTGTTTATTTAAAGTTCATTTAAGGAAATAAGAGTTGGTCTAAAATTGTTATACGTTAATTATTTCGTCATATATAATAATTGTCGTATTTCCTGTAAAATTTGTAGAAGTTTACAGTTTTATTATTTTTGTAGAACACATTATATGATTTCTTATTGTTTTATATCAATTGATTCCTTATATCAATTTGTGTTTTTATCCATTGATATAAATCGTAATAATTGATATAATATAAATCAATCGATAAAAAAATGGAAATAAAAGTAATACAAAAATGAAGTTAGAAATAAAAAGAGATGGATAAAAACATATTTAAACGGATTTGGGGTATTCTGCATTTGCGATTTCTGATAGTTTTGATATCGGAAACCTCAGATTAACGTTTTTGTTGAAATGATTTGGTGAATTCCAAAATTCCGATATGCGAAATGTTGAAAATTGAAAACGTGAAAGTCAACAAATAATTTCAACAAAAAATTGAGTATCCGGTTTCTAATATCGAAAATATTGGAAATAAAAAATAGCAGATACCCCAAATAACCTTCAAAAAAATTCGAATTTCCAGTTTGCGATAACCAATAATCGAAAATCCAAAATATTGGAATCCACCTGAAGTGTATATGTCTGAAGTAGAGCTTCACAGTGCAGTAGAGGAATGTGTTATGCATTCACAGCTATTCGAAGCACATTTGATGGAGTATACAAGTTAGGTCGACATAGCTGCAATGATTTTTTAGATTAACAAGTGGTAAAAAAAACAGTACATTTGTAGAGAAAATAATGAGAAGGTTTAACCACAATTTTATTTTAAAGACTTTGAAGCAATTAAGCTTTCCTCTTGTTTCCTACGTTGGACAAATGGATTGTCTTGCATTCGAGAGTATCCGAAAAAAGAGAAAGCTGGAGAAATGTGAAGGCCTAAAAGAGATGTAACTCTTTATATTCTACTGAATGCAACTCCTTGTCTATCAGTGTTTCCAATATCTATTGTAACATTTTGTAGGGTCATACCTTGGGATTTATGAATTGTTAAACCCCATTCCATACGAAGTGGTAGTTGTCTACGGGATCCCCTTGTTATAGGATATAATGGAACATAAGTAGGATTCAAAACATCCCATAAGGGTCCTTTGTAATAGAGGAATTCGACAACAATAAAAGATGGTAAGCTAGGAGGTTGTTCATTGGACTTGTAGACAATGCCAATGACTTTTCCAAGTGAGTCGTTAACAAGTCCTGCTTGAACCCATAAATTAGCAGTTAACATGACTTGTTGACCAATAGCAAGAAGGACCTTTAATGGAAATTAATCTTTGTCAATGGATCCTTGGCCATGTTTGTTCCTTTGTTTTGTGATGCAATGTACAATTTGCATATTAAGTTGTTTCAGTATGTGTTTATTATGCAGTGCAACATAGATATTGGTGGGATATAAGTGGATAGATTGTTGAAAAGAGGATTTTTCCACATCTAAAAGGCATGAGCTTGTTCTTGTCATTAGGAGTGCCCAGTATTCAATAGTTGGTGTTCCATTTCCCATGTTTAGCAAGAGTTGTCGAAAGGCAGTTTGAGAAGGGATATTTCCTTATTGTCAAAAAATTGTTTTTAGTGTGATAAAAGTATCAAATGTATGCTACAAAGCTATTCCAATGGATGAGCCTGATGATACATTGGGATGTCCTTTATAGGAGGCAATTGTCCAAAGTCACCAACAAGGATTATGGAACAACCACCAAATGCATTGTACAATTTCAGGGGAAAGCCTGACGTAATCGTGCATCAATCTGAATCAACATTTTTGGTCCAATAAAGCTCATTTCATCTATGAGAATATAGTGAATATGTTGAAGTTCTTCTTAAATTTTTGAAAGGGATTGGCCTTCAAGGGGTTGCATTTCACCAATTGGTATTCGAAGAGCAGAATATATTGTATATGCATGTATATTAAAAGTAGCAACACCAGTTGGAGCAAGGAGAAAACTCTACACATCCGCTTTGTTCACATGGAGTTTGTAGTGCAGATTTTAAGCAAGATATCAGGTAAGATTTCCTAGTTCTTGCAGTACCTTGAATCACCATTTTCAGTGATGGAGCAGATGTAGTGTTTCTAAAATGAGAAATGACAATATCAAAGGCCATGCGTTGTGTGGGAGACAAGGAATCAGGTGAATTGGACAACGATAGGTTTTCTTCATGTAGCTACATGGACAAGCAATTGAGGTCAATAAATGATGTTGCTGTAGGATGCAATTAGTTGGTTATATTGTTATGTGTCCAATCGTGAAGTTTGTCAAAATCATGATGTCCAAGCATTTCAAGATCATCAATTTGACTATTGTTGCCTGGTCGCATTTGAGAGAGAAGTTCCCATTCATCCATGTTATTGGACAAGGGAATGCTTATAGAATCAGAGTTTGAATCATCGGATAAAGGTGTACAGGGTTCTTTTTGTGCACGTTCAACATGCCAAATAGTATATGTGCCTTTAATTTGTTTCCAATGAGAAATAATTTCAGAAGCTGTTGTTCCAATATCCCGAGGGATGGAATGAAAATATTTGTATAGAATAAGTTTGCTCCAACAAAACGGTTCAAAAGATGAAGAGTCAAAGGAAGGAATGGAAAGGAATTGTGGATAGACTCTAACAATTTTGTGATGCAAGTTTTGTTTCCATGGATTTTTTTTCCTATTAGCAGAGAAAGACCAAGAACGAGCAGCTTCAAGTAGGGTTAGATGTTCAAGAGCTAGTGGTCTTTGCATGCATGCAAGTATAAAGGGCAGAGTTGGAGGGATGTTATTAGTGCCATTACAAACACATTGGAAAACACTTTGACTCACATTAACCGAAAATAAGTGACAGCTACAAAAAACAAGTGGGAGTTTTTGCAGCATGTGACATGTCTCTTGTGCACTAATGTCTCGTTTTGCAACTGTTTGGGCAAGCAATTGTTTGATTGGATGAAGAATGGTACCATCACTTGGTGTTGCATGTGCAAGGCGAGAGAGAATTGCATGGTAGCTTTTTGATTTTGGCTCTGCTTTTGATGCATACTTTGAGATGTATTAGAGGACAACATGTTTACAAAGAACAGGTTGGAAATCAACATTAGCTCTCCATATTGAAAGGATGATAGGGTTGTGAATATTGAGAAGAGAATCATTTCTTGTAGGATTGTATGTTTTACGTCCATTTGCATCAATGAATAATGAATAAGTAGCTTGTAGATCATATGGAAAACCATAGCGACATTTCACTGATGTCCTTTTTTTGCGAAGGCAAGTTGATTCTGAGCATCTGGTGTGTCTTTGAACAAAATTTACAAGTTCTTCATAGTCAACTACGTAGTTTGATGCAAATATGGATGGTGATGCAAGATTGCATGGATAATTTTCTGTAGAATGGTGCAAAGTGGATGTTGACAAGTGCATATCACGAGGATTCCAAGCTGTAACATATGTGTCAAAAAAAAATTTGCAGCTTCAACTGCAACAATATCTTCCCAATCTAAAGTGTCCATATTTGGTGCATCTGCCAACCAAATAAAACCATGAATGTGTGTTGATCCTCTATGTTTCCATTCATACCTGCATCGAAGGAAAATGAATATATTAGAAATCAAAATGTATAAAGTGAAAAATACGAAGAGAAAAATAAGAACGAAGAGATGGTAAAATACCCGCACCAAGAATCTGTTATATGAAAACCTTTTTCAAGCACCTCTTGAAGGAATGTATTGAATATATTGTGCATGTATTGTGATGTAATATGTGGATTTGATATGATGTTTTGAAATTTGCATTGGTAGTCTTGAGCTAAACTGGTAGAACATGTAGCGGGCATCAGAGCATGCAAATCTGGCCATTTTGCATCAGTTGTACTAAGGATAAAGAAGAAAGTTGGTGTACCTTGTTGATTGATCATATTAGTTAGTTCAGCTCTACTTTTGTTCCAATATGAACGTGTTCCACATAATGAATATACAAAACTTGCGACCCACTCACCAATTTTCTGATTAGGAATGTCTTCCAATTGGTTAACAAGTTCAAGTATTGTCGAAGGTAGTGTATCTTCAAGATTAGTTTTGATGAATACAGAGGCTGTAGCATTGCTCCCATGACAAATAATTACATTGTATATGTAGTAGAGGAATCGAGGATGTTGCCCAAATCTGTTGTCATGATAGTGAATTAGGCGAAGTGCATATTCGTGCATATTAACCTCATGAATGCATGGTTGTTTAAGAATTGTTGCACCAGTGGGGAACAAAGTTGGAAAAGCCATGGAAAGAAGTCCTTCTATGTTGTACTCATTGATAGGTGAAATGCCTATAGGAGGCCAATCAATTGAAGGTGCTAGTGGAGTATTTGGTATATGTAACAACTGTCTAATTTCTTCAACTTCAGTTCTGGATCTAGGTTGTGTTGAAATAAATGAGGAGGATTCCATTTCATAGGTTTGAAATGAATTTGGCGGTTCAACTATAGAGGACAAGCTTTACTGATGAGATAATGTATCATTGCTATTAACATCCAAGGTGAAATGTCTGTTGAGACAAGAGGAAGTGAAGATAATGAAACTAAGTTGACTTGTACATCCTTGTAGTATGGTTCGTTTTCCATTTTGTATTCAAGGGAAGCAAGAAAACGTGTACTACTAACAAATAGTTCATATGGATTGTTTGTAGAGTTTCATTTTCAAACAACAAGGATTTCAAGTTCTAATATTAAATGGGGCAGGGATTTGGCAATATTGGAAATATCCTGGGGGAAGCAAATTGTATGTCCAGAATATTTATATTGACCACCATGAGCATGTGTAACTTGTAAATTGGGTTAGCGTGATTAATCATCATTTCTTCAACTTGTGTAAGTGCCACGAGTAGAGGTAGTTGGATGCTAGGATCCATATTATTTTTGAATGAAAAGCGATGGCCTTTTCGTTCTAGAATAAAACGAGAACAAGTATATGCATCATGGAATTTTTTCATTACAATACCAGGATAACATTCTTTGCAAATTGAGCAGAGATGCATATCATGCAGTTGGTCCATTTTTTTACGAAATCATTGATGTGCATCATTGAGGAGAGTGCTTGATGGATTTACCATAGATGGTCGAAGTGAAGGTCTGTTGAAAGGTTTGGGAAGAGAAATTGGACAAGACATATCCACATGTAGTCATGCAGCTCTGTAAAGAAGACGTCATCTCTTGTTGTTTTTATCTCTGTTCTCTGGATATACAATTCTTCTTCGTGCATTGGCTTGTTCATTGTCATGAGTTGGCATAATGCCTACAACAAAATAGTAAAAATGTTAAATGGAAATTTAATTGGTATAAAGAAAAAGACAAAAAGAAAATATTAACTCATTGCATGTAGGTAACCAAGAATAAATAAATAATAACAAAATTAACCATAATATAATTTACATGAGATCAATTGTAATTGTCTCAAAATATCGTGTATCGAAAATTGGGAAGCTAACAAATTATTTCAACCGAAAAATGAGTGTATGAGTCTTTGGTTTTCTATATTTTCTCTAGTTTCTGGTTTCCCATATTCGATAATCCGAAATTGGAAATAGGAAATCGACAATCTTTAGGGAAGACAAAATGTTGGGCTGAATATAGACTCATTCAAAACAGATGGAGTAAAGCTTCACGATGCAGCAGAGATCTCTGATAAGCATCTACAGCTCAAACAAAATCTTGTGAGGGTCATTTATTCAAGTGAACTTATTCAAGTCATCATTTATTCAGTTTCGAATCTGTATCTCAGACAGAATCCACAAATATCAACAATTAGGATTGTATAAATTCTATGTCATATGTTTTCCAATAACTGACATTTCGGATTCTAGAAAATTTACGTGTGAAAATAACAAACATGTTATGACCCTATTTCCAATTTTGTGACATATACAGAAATCCTATGTGATAAAATACGAACATGTCCATGTTCCTAGTCCCAATATTTGATACTTCCTATTTTTGATATTTTGGAAATCGAAATTTTCTCTTAAGTTATTCCTCCGCTAAGTTCATGCCTATTTTAAATTTGCTCTCTTTATTTTTCATCGGTTTGTTTGTAAATCTTGCGGAAATTTGGTGTCTAAACTTGGTTTGATTCTATATATTGACTTCACAAGCTTCAAACAATAGTTTTTAATTGACCATTACTGGAGAACGATAATGAAAAAGATATTAGTAAAAATTTGTAGTATCCTTGTAGATTTAGGCTAAGTTCATTATCTAAAATGAGTAAATGAAGAGGTAAGCATACATACGTTATTATTTATATATAAACGTAATTTCATAAATTGGGGGATAACAAATCGGGATATAGGGTGTTCCTTATTGGAAAACATAGTTATTAAATTTTGAGAAATTAATAACAACAAGCACATATTTCGCAAAATCGAAACTAAGGCTGTTTGTTTTTGGAAAACATAGGATTTCTAGAATCGGAAATATGATTCATTTGCGGTGAATTTGTTGATGAGGTATTTTCAACCATGAAAATTACAACTTTTAGGTGTCCAATTTCAACAATTGATGCTGATTCAGTTGACAGAAGACATAGCTCTTTTCCTGAGATCATCAAAACATTCATTACAGACAATAAAGAATATGGCTATATATCAAGTTGAACAAACTTATATATTTATGTATCAAGTGAAGTTGCTGATGATGTATTTTCAACCATCACAATTACAATTTTTAGGCGTGCATTTCCGCAGAATGCCTCTGTTCTTATTGAAACAATAAGAAGTAATTGTTTCTTGCAGCTTCTTTGGACTATTTCAGCAATTGATGTTGATTCAGTTTTGAGAAGACAAAGATATTTTGCTGAGATTCCCATGAGTTGGTTTGCAGAATCATCAAAAGTGATCACACCATGAATATTTCAAGTTACATCTTCCAAGTCAACCTTCAGGATATATCGGTAGTCACATTCAGCAAACTCCCCATCACATTTACCACAATGCCAAATGTCTACAACTTTTTCGGCAATCTTTTTCATGCATTGTATACCATCAACAAAAAGAGGGCATGCAAGGAAATTAAAAATTCATCCATGTTAACATTTGTGATGGTTATAGAAAGAGAATACCAAACATCTTTTTCAGATGCCTGAAGAGTTTGTAGCTCATTGATGGTAATGACTTTCCGACGAGCAGAATTAGAGGCATTGAATTTGCGACTCAAAGATGAAGATTCTGAATGAAATCCATTTTCATTAAACCATATCTGGGGAATTGATGTTTGTTCAATATTTGGGTTTATAAATATATTAGAGTTGGAAATAGTGCCAATAGATTTTCCATTAAAATCTGTAACACGTCCGCCCTTGATCACTACTGCTGGAGGAGTAGGTAAACCGCGAAGGCTGGCAAGCTCATCTCCTTGAATTTGGAAATGCTCTCCCCAAAGTGTTATGTGAATACTATACCCTGACATGTCATGAATTCTAATGGTTCACTTAACAGTTTCAACACCATGTCACTTTCGTATCGTGGATGTAGGTGAAACTGAAATGGCAAGTCCAGCAAGGTCAACCATGGAATTTACTGGTATAGTTTGAATCTCCTTAATAGTTTTAAAGTTAAAGAAACATAAAGGTATTAAGGGATATTCATCTAAGAATGCTTGAATGGTTGAAGTGGAACCTTGAAAAATCTCGTTATGGCTTTTCAAATGGTTGAAAATTGGATTCGATGCTTTAACTGTGCCATTTGATATAATATTGTACACTATTCCAATTTCTATTTTTTCATACAAAGAGAGTGCCAATTCATTGAATGCAGATATATGTATTTCATTGTGTGAAGCATCAACAAGGTCAAAACCAAACACTTTTCTAGATCCTCATTGGTTTCCATATTGATGTATGTTTGTTTTGGCAGTGACTCGGCCTTGAATGTTCCAAACTTTGGTAGAAGAGGAGAGTGATGTGAATGGGATAGTCGATCCAACTAAGCTAGGATTTTGATTTATTGTGATAGTGTTTAGTGGAACAGAACAAATACTTTGAGAAGAAGAAGCTACAGGTAAGTGGTAAGGTGCAGGATCTCCAATAGTTTCTGTATCCACTTTGACAACCTCGAGTGAAATCAATGCGATAGTCCTATGAGATGAAGTATATTAGACATGAATGTGAGACAAACATTGAATGCATGAACAGTGTGAAACTAGTTGAGAGGAAAAGAGAGAGGAAATTTCATGTACATTATATTGTGTACAATGTTGCATGAACATTGGGTAATTTTGATTATAGTTCCTTGTTTTAGCTGTCCATTTTCTACAAGGTGACTATATAGAACTGGAAGAAGTAGCTCATGCTTGTGAAGGCTGTCCGAAATAGAGATTTGAAACCAAATAGATGATGAGTTGAGTGAATTGACCTGGTTTAATGGGGAGACTTGTACCAGCGGAGAAAGGTTGACAACACCATGTAGCAATAGTGAAATAGAATCTTCAGTTATGATAGTCTCCATAATGTAATGGTTATTTTTTCCATCGAAATGAAACAGAGAATGAAAAAAAAATGGAATGTAACGTAATCATTTGTCCAGTATAAAATGGATATATAAAAACAAAATTGTTCACATTAACATATTCCATTATTCTGGTTGTTTTTATTCATTAACATATTTAATTACTGTGCTTTCAATATTTTTGAGCTATAAACATATCGAGTAGAAATCGTATGTGTTGAAATACGAACATGTCCATTTTCGTATTGCCGATTGTCAACATTTTGGAATGCGAAAATGTATGTCCTATGTTTTCCAACAAGGAACATTGTATATTCCGATTTCTGATTTTGCAACATATCCTGAAATCCGATGTGTTCAAATACAAACATGTCGATGTTCCTATTTTGGATTTCCAACATTTAGAATTGAAAATGCCCAATTTTACCTAATTTAAACTAAGATTCAAACAAATCAATGAACCTAAATGAAAAAACTCATAGCATTTTTTCTCGCAAGTGTATTAGTCTCATTTCCGATTTTCGAATGTGGAAATCGGAAAAGTATTTGTCTCATTTATTTTTATCTTATTTCCCAATTTCCAATCTGTAGATACATTTGAATAAATAACATTTGAACTCAAATATAGTTTTAATTTGTTTACATTTTGCGAACAAGGAAAAGCATATTTTTTTGATTTTGCGACATTTACAATTGCAGAAATCATATGTTCTATGTTTTCGAATAACCGACATTTTCAATTCCGGAAATTGTACGCATTCAAATACAAACAAGTCCATGTTCCTATTGTAAATTTTTGACATTTCGAAATTGGGAAATTTATGTTTTATGTTTACGATTTTTTGTTTGGCTCTACGTTTTTGGTCGGTTGTGTTGTTCTGCACCTTGTTTTGTTTTTTTTAATGTTATATACAAATATTATTTAAATATTTAATTTTTTTTTCTTTAATGTTATATGCAAATATTACTTGGAAATTGGGAAGCTGGAAAAGCTAAGATTTCTGGAGATTGTGGCACAAGAAAAAAGTTAATGGTTTTTTAATGTTATATACAAATATTACTTAAACATTTGCATTTTCTTTTGTTTTTTTAATTTTATACACAATAAATATTAAAATATCTGCATTTTATTTTTTTAATGTTATATACAAATGTTACTCGAAAATCGGGAAGCTGGAAATGCTAACATTTCCGGAGATTGTGGCACAAGAGAAAAGTTAAGATTTTAATGGTTAAGATATTACTTATACCCGATTTCCGATTTTAATATTATATCCCTAAGTTATTAATTGCATAATTGTGTCTTCCACGTAATAAAAATTACCCGTCCTTATTTTCGTTCAACGACCGCTGAACATGTGAGTTGGGGTTTATGATGGAGTTGGTATAGGCAATCATCTATTTGGGGATTGAATCCATTAGTTATTATATTAATATTTATAACCTGATAATGTAATAATTGACGCACTATAAAATACAATTAGGTATTAATTAGTCCTAAGTATAAATTAATATCATACATTTATATCAAAAGAAGCCATATAGAGATAATTACTATAGTTTATCAATAGTAGTTATTGTTCAAATAGTGTTTAGTTAATACCAGTGGGATCATATACTATGCCACAGTATTTTATAGTTTCGTTAATAGGTACATTCTTAATTTAATTTATCAACATTCAACATGGATGATTTTGCAAACTCAACAAACTCCATGGATGATTTTGCAAACTCAACAAACTCCATGGATAATTTATTTCCATATATTTATATAAATATTAAAAAATATTCGAAATATCGGAAATCGTTTCCGATATCCTCAAATCGGAAACCAAAAATAGGAAATCGACAGTCTTCTATTTGAAGGTGATATTACTTTGAAATCAACAAAATTACATTTCCATGGTACAAATCATATGAAACACAGGAAGGGCGTTTCAACATCTCATAAGGAACATTTTAAATTAGGCAAAAAACTAATGCCTAACATTTTATTCACAGGTGAACTTCAAGTCGATCACAGGGTTAAAAATTAGAATTACAAACAAACACATCTTGTGATTTTTTAGGCTGGAGCGACTGAAGGACGCGCGTCTGGCTTGATCAGCGGCTAGGGCTCTGCGTTCTGGTCTGCGGCCCATGGCTGCGCCTGGGGGAGGGAACCCCCCTCCCTCCATTCCTCTATCTGTTGAAGAAGCCTTCAAGAGGCTTGTGACGGCTACCGGGAAGAAGAACACAACCCCCCCAATTCCGAAATTTATCAAAAAACTGGACGCAATACCTGAAATCAGCCTGCCAATGGAAAAACCCATCAAGATTGCCTTGGCCCTGGCGGATCGGGGGCTGGTCGGACAGTTCATGGGTTTGTGGCCCTCCACAAAAACAACGGATGACTGGATACAAAGAAACTGGAGGCCCCAACTGAAGCAAAGCGTCACCTGCTACCCGGTGGGCAGAGGCTTCTACATTTTTGAATTTATCTCCAAGGACGACCGAGACCTCATCTTCAGGAACGGACCTTACTTCATGGGCTCTCAAGGTCTATACCTCAACCGCTGGACCCCGGATTTTGACCCTAATCTAGACGCACCCAAGGAGGTCCCTGTCTGGGTCCGTCTCCCCAACCTACCAGCCCATTGCTGGAACTCAGAATCACTGGAAAAAATAGGTAACGGGCTTGGCCGATACATCGACAAAGCAGACCCCAAAGGTCAATACTCCTGTGCCAGAATCTGCGTAGAGGTAAACCTTGAGGCTGGGCTACCAGAAGCGATCAAGATCTCGGTGGGTGACTGGCAGCATTATCAACAGCTAGACTATGAACAACTGCCCTTCAAATGCAGACTATGCCATGAGCATGGCCACTTCCAAAGGAATTGCCCCAAGCTTCAACAAGGAAACGATATAGAGGGATGGCAAAGACCTAAAAAAGCCAAAAAAGCTCCGAAAATCCAAGAAAAAAGGCAACGAAACGACCCACAAATCCCAAACAGTAAGGAGGACAATCCAGAAGGAAGAAATACTCCACCAGACCTCTCTCAGGACCAAGCCATTAACCTCCCGGCAACCTCTGATGAAACCAGCGCTGGAAGAAGAAGCGAGGATAGGTCCAAAGCGGAAGACTCCAGCAGATCCGGCGAAGTACCTCTGCAATCAAAGCCAAATCTCGACCCAGTCTTAACAGAGATCACCCCTCCTCTCGCCTCCATGGGAGAGATCTCAAAAATCGCAAGCCAAGAGGAGGACCCCACCAACATTGACTCTGATCAGGGCGGATTTTCAGATGACTACGCCTCGGAATCAAGCAGCCCACAAGCAACGCCGCTAAAGCCAAGCAGAGGAAGAAAATCCAAAAAAAAGCACCGAGAAGAAAGATCCTTCAGAGATGTAGCCAAAGGTGCTCAGAAAACACTGCCAAACATGATCGGCACCAGATCTAAGCAAGGCCAGCCTTCCAAGGGGCCCTCCCCTTCCAAAAAACTCTAAATGCGTTACATCTCCCGGAACTGCCGGGGTCTAGGCTCAATCCAAAAAGAAGAAGCTCTGAAAGACATTATCAAAATAAACAAGCCGGACGTCCTGTTAGTTCAGGAGACAAAAATGGAGGAATCCACCCTCTATCAAGTAGGCCAAGCAATCTGGAAAAAAGGCCCAGCGACTGCAATAAGCTCCAAAGGCGCCTCTGGAGGTATTGCAACGTTCTGGGATGCTACAAAGTTTGATCTGATCAATGAAGATCGTAGTGAACACTGGATCCTCACCAATCTGCTTCATAGAGACTCCGGACTCCAAGTAAGTCTCTTTAATTTATATGTTCCTAACCTATTTTCTGATAAACGCAGCTGCTGGGACACCCTTCAGGCGGCTCTTAGCCAGCACAGCCCAAAAAATATTATCATTGCAAGTGATCTCAACGTCACGCTCTCCAACGAAGAGAAGAAAGGGGGCTCCATAGTAAGGGATCAAGCTAGAGAATGGGTAGAGGACATTATCCTCCACTGGGACCTGATGGATGTCAAACCGCCCTCTGGGAAGTTTACCTGGTCCAACAAGAGACTGGGCTCGGGTCACATAGCTGCACGTCTGGATAGATTTCTCATTCACTCAGACTTCCTTTCCTCTGGTTTGTTACCCACCTCCAAAATCCTCCCCAATAGAACCTCGGACCACAGACCGATCTTGCTAGATCTCCTTGTAGATGCTCCCTTGGGCCCCATCCCCTTTCGATTCAGTCCGCTTTGGCTGCACCAGGACAACTTTCAGCAGGTAGTCTCAAACTCTTGGTCTCTTCCGGTGCCAGGTTCTCCCTCCTACTCCTGGGAACAGAAATTAAAGAGGCTTAAAGCAGACCTCAAGAGTTGGGCCAAACTCCTTTCCAACCCCACCACCCTCAGAATTGCTGGCCAAAAAGCCCTCGAAAACCATCAACATGCAATGGACATCGCTCCCCTGTCCAGCGAGACCCTCTCCAAAGAAGCTGAACTCCAAAAAGACTTCTTCAAAGCCTGCAGAGCAGAAGAAGAATTCTGGAGACAGAAATCCAGAAGCCTGTGGCTAAAGAGTGGGGACAAGAACACTAATTACTTCCATAAACAAGCCGAAGCCCGCAAAGGCTTCAAAGCTGTCAATGAAATAAACTTCCAAGGCACCCTGATAAAAGACCACGCAGATATTAAAAAAGCCGCCTTCCTCACCTTCAAAGATCTTTTTTCAGCCCCTGAGGACAGCCCTCTAAATCCCTCGGATCACCCCTTTGACCTCATTCCCCCTTCAATCCAAGAGGCGGACAATCACCTTCTCACTGCCCCCATATCCTTAAACGAGCTAAAAAGAGCCCTCTTCAGAATGAAGCCAGATAGTGCCCCTGGTCCCGATGGCTTCTCCGCCATTTTTTACACCAGCTGCTAGAACATAATCAAACTGGACCTGCTAAGGATGGTAAGGCACTCTCAGATCACCTGCAAGATTGGGGGAAGTACAAACTCCGCCTTCCTCACCCTAATCCCGAAAGAAAAAGGGGCCACATCCTTCTCCCGCTTCCGGCCAATCTCCCTTTGCAACCTCAGCTACAAGATCATAGCCAAAATCATTGCCAATAGACTCAAATCAATCCTCCCCAGAGTCATCCCGGAGAACCAAGGTGGTTTCATAAAAGGCAGGAAGATCCAAGACAACATCATCCTTGTTCAGGAGGCCATTCATACAAGTTATCAGAACAAAGAAGAAGGAATGGTGATAAAACTGGACTTATCCAATGCCTTTGACAGGGTAAGACACGACTTCCTCTTCCTAGTCATGGAAAAAATGGGTTTCTCCAATCGCTTCATCAACTGGGTACAAGGCTGTGTCAGATCTCCATGGATTGCTCCTCTAGTAAATGGCAGATCCACTGACTTTTTTCAAGCGTCCAGAGGGCTCCGGCAAGGTTGCCCCTTATCCCCTCTCCTCTACGCAATTCAGGCATCAGTGCTAAGCCTCCAGCTCTCCTTCAGAAATCAAGATAACACTCTCCCTGGGCTCCGGCTGGCTCCAAGGGTTAAAAATATAAATCACGCCCAGTTCGCGGACGAAACGATTCTTCTAGGAGGCGCAAGTGTCTTCATGGCCAATCACTTCAAAAAAGAGCTGAACCTCTATAACCAGATCTCAGGAAGCAGAATCAATCCTCAAAAAAGCAAGGTCTATAGCTGGCACTGCTCGGGGAAAGAACTAGGAGATATAGCCAGACTGATGGGCATGGAAGCAGTCTACGATTGGGACTCCTTCTCCTACCTTGGAGCTCCAATCTTCAAGAAAGGTGCCAAGGCTATCCACTGGACACCCATTACTGATAAAATGAAGAAGAGAATCCAAATCTGGGGCGCCAACTGGTTAAACCCAGCAGGCAAAACAATTCTGCTAAAATCAGTGCTCATGAGCATGCCAGTTTACCAAACCTCCATCCTGCTGGCGCCAACCTCCATACTGAAAAAAATGGAATCGCTGATAAAAAAATTTCTGTGGGAAGGCGGCAAAGGGAACACGCACCGTCTCCACCTGGTGAGCTGGAACAAAATCCAAAAACCCTATAAGGAAGGTGGCCTTCAGGTTAGGGACCTGGAAAATCAAAACCTGGCCATGGGGGCAAAAATTCTGTGGAGACTAATCGCCGGAAAAGAAAGCTGGTGCAGTAAAGTCCTAAGAAAGAAATACTTCAGCGGTGAAAGGCTGCGATGCCTGGATAGGCCAATCCTTCGCAAGTCAGGCTCTTCAATCTACAAGCTATGCCTCAAAGCTCTTCCCTCTTTCAAGCCTAATCTCTATTGGATTCCAGGAAACGGAAAGAAAATAAATCTATGGGAGGACGCCATCATGGGAGATCAGCCTCTAAATCACAACCCAGGTATAAAAAACATCATGGACTGGGCCCAAAACAACAACGTAAACACCCTGTGGGATATCTCCAGCTGGGAAGAAGACAATGTAAACACTTGGAAGGCCTGGCAGATAGACAATCTCCCCAATTGGTTAAGTGAAGAAAAGGACAGCCTAATCCATCTACTCAAAGGAAAAGCGCCAGCTGCAAAGAACATGTCGGACAAAAGAGGGTGGGGCCAGCGATCTGGTAAATATTCAGCCAGCGAAGGCTACAAATCCCTCCTTTCCTTGCCCCACGTTGCTCCTAACCCAGCCAGATGGAATTTTATTTGGAACTTCCCGCTCATGCCAAAAATTGACTTCTTTTGCTGGACTGCTGCTCACCAAAGTATCCTGACGGGGGATAACTTAAAAATCAGAGGGATGGAAGGTCCATCCAGATGCCCCCTGTGCTGCTCTGAAGAAGAAACGATGGACCATCTCCTGCTAAACTGCCCTTTCTCCAAAGAAGTTTGGTCGGAGGTCCTCCTCCTGAACTTAGATGACCTTGATGTCCCTCACAATATCCCCGACCTGTTTGCCTCATGGACCTCCAGTTCCCCCTTTGACCTTCAGAAAAAAGACCTCCTCAAATCAGTTTGGAATTGGGCCCCCAAAGCGATCTGCTGGAAGATCTGGCTGGAGCGCAATAACCGCATCTTCAGGAATGAAAAAAAGCCCAGCATCAATATTGCAATCAAATGCAAAGCCCTCCTTGGGGAGATAGCCACGTCCAAGAGAAACCTTCAGAACTCCAAAGACTTGGAGCCTCAAGAAAGAAGATGGCAGGCTCAATTCAAGTTCCCGGAGCCCACACCCATCATCTCCATTGCAAAAAAAGCTTCCTGGGAAATCCGGCTTGCAGAAAACGACTTTCTAATGTGGAGATCCTCTCTAAAAGATAATGCCCTGTTCTTTGATGGAGCCTCCAAAGGCAACCCAGGCCGCGCGGGAGGAGGCGGGATCCTTCTCTCAAGTGAGAATTCCGGCCTAGTCAACTATGCCTGGGGGCTAGGCATAATGTCAAACAACATGGCTGAGGCGCTTGCCCTCTGGCAAGGCCTCAAGATTGCCCATGAGCAAAAAATACATTCGCTGGTGGTGTTCGGGGACTCCAAGCTTATCATTCAATTCATGGTTTCAAAAACTCTGCCAGCCAACGTCTTCTTAGCAGCCATTATAAAAAAAATCCATCTGGCCATCTCTAATTTCAATACAATCAGCTTCTACCATATTCTTCGTGGCCTAAATGGTAAGGCAGATTTGGAGGCCAACAGGGCATCCTCGCTGGATCAAAGTGTGCTGGAGGTTAATGACAAAATTTCAATATGCAATATCCCCTAATTCGCAGTGGTCAGAGCCCATTGATGCAGTCAATCTTTAGTACAAGGAAAAGACGCTGGTTCATTCGCGTTGGAGGATCATGACAGAGATTCTTTTGGCTTTATCCCCCAAATCGCAGAGGTCAGATCTCCATTTTGCACTCAGTTGATCAGAACTCCATACTGATGCTGATCCTCAAAGATTCAGTCAAGCCTCACCATCATGTGCGCTGGAGAAGAGCCCCTCTCTCAATCATTTCGAGACCGCGACCTCCAGATTTATATTGAGTCTCCCCTTTTGCCAGACGCACTGCCTGTTGTTCATCTCCCAGCTCCAAGTTCTCTGAAGCCTGAAGCTCGTCTCAGCTCAGAATCGTGAGGCCTCAAGTCCTCCTGCGCGCCACCATGGACTCTGTTGGCTCCTCCTCAAACGTGCAATCGGTGGAAGATCGCCTGGCTGATATTCAGTGTCTTTGGACGCCTTAAAGCTAAAGTCTGAGAACCAAGAAGTCAAAGGCCACAATCAATGGAAAGCCTTCGCCAACGAACTGAGCACACTAAAGAAGGACCTCAAAGACTCAAAGGGAGAGCTGAACTACTACAAAGATGTGGTCTTCACTGAGTTCAAAGATGCAGCCAACACCGCTGGCAACTTCGGCAATCGAATCTCAGCGTTAGAATCAGCTGTAAAAAAGATCCTGGAGTAGTTCAATTAGTGTCATCTCTATTTCTCTTGTTTTGTCAGTTCCATCCTTTCTGCTTGTATCCTGTTTCTGCAGTCTTTTTCTATAGCTTACTTCTCTGTCTCCTCTGCACTTGCTGGGCGACCTGGGCTCTCCTTAATCCCTGCGCTCTTGATTATCTGTATGCAGCACCCGGTGGCTTATTCACCGGCTTTTAATTAACCTTCCCCCTTGTTATAGTCTAAAAAAAACATTTTATTCACAGGCATGACATTCAATTAAAACACAACAACAAAGCAAGAGTCAAATTCAATTAAAACACAACAACCATGTTTCATCATCTAATAAGTAGACTAAATGAAGAAGTAAGCAATACGTGCAAATTTAGCGAGATTAAAAATGATCCGATTTTGCTACATATACATAAATCCTATGTTTTCAAATACAAAGATGTCCATGTTCCTATTTCTAGTTTCCGACACTTCGGTATTTGGAAATCTATGTTGTATTTTGTAGCAATAAGGAACATGCTATATTTCGATATCGAATTTTGCAACATACCAAGAAGTCATATTTGTTCAAATAGGAACATGTCGGTATTCCTATTTCAGATATTTTGGATTTCCAAATCCCGATTTTCACGCTTTATTTTCCTCGTTCTTATTGTTTTCGCTAAAGTTATTTCTCCGATGAGTTTATGCCTATTTTAAGGATCAATTGAAACACATGAAGGGTGTTTCACCATCTCATAAGGAACATTTTAAATTAGGAAAAAAACTAATACCTAAGATTTTATTGACAGGCATGACATAACCAATACATGCCACAATCTTTTTGCAAGAAAGCAAGAGTCACATTCAATTAAAACGCATCAACGATGTTTCACCATCTAATAAGCACTAAATGAAGAACTAAGGAATACCTGCAAATTTATCAAATTTAGCAAACTTCAAAATCTTCTAACATAAATTCAGAGTGTAGATGGAACACAACAAATAGTAAGAAATAGTGATTACCTGAAGGCCTCTTTAGATGTGGAAAGCAAAGGCAATGTAGCAGCGAATGCGATAAATGAAATATTGTAAGAATATCTTGTAGATCATCTTTAGATAAGGAAAATTGAAGACACAGCCCCATATTTATCACAAATGACAAAGTTTATTGCATTAATGGAACAACAATGCATTGATGAAGCATTAACATGAATGAAGAGACATGGGCAAAGTGTCTTTCATCACCTGAACTACATTTCAAACAAAACCATGACCAAATTGACGCTAAACTGAGATTCTAAATGCACAAAAGCACTATAGAAAAACATAGCATAAACCCAAATAAACTAAAACTCGGAAAATATTCACAAGGGAAAAATATGAGCAAGAGCTATTCCAAATTGGGAGAAATGAACTGCAATTTTTTTTGAAATCCTCAATTGAAAATAATTTCTAGCATTGGTTGTTTAGGACAACATATAGCAATGTAGTGAAAACACGAAAGCCACTTGTCAGAAAAAACACGGTAAACACGAACTGGAAAGAAGGATTTGTAATTGAAAAACGATCCATTGAGTCAATCAATCCATTCAAGCACAGCAACAGATAGAAGTGTCATGAAAACACATAATCCACCTGGCGAAAAAAAGACGGTACCAATCAAATCCATACAAACAGACAGAATAAAGCCTGAGCGTTTTCAGAACGTGTACTTAACCTATCAACTCCATGCTGCCATTTTCCGCACCTAAAGTCCATGCTGCGTCCCTGCCCAATTACGAGATATAAGAACCGTGAAATTTAACCATGACGTGACATAACAAAATTAAAAATCTACAATTACCGGTACGATTGCAGAAACACCATATGGTCCAATTTCAGATTCCGCAACATGCGATTTGTGACATTTTTGATCTCTGAAGTTTCCTATTTTCAAATAAATAAACGTAGAACATGGCATTTTCGACTTTTGACCTTGGTGTATCCCAAATCGGTGTGAAAAACCTGTGTAAACTGTATGAAAAAAATAGTCGTGAAAAAAACAATGAGGTCTAAACTTGACAGGTCTCAATTCGACAATTTTATATTTTCATTGCCATAAAAAAATATTGTATATGTGAGTTTTGAATTTGGTACCTGCTGCAATAACCTGAATTTTCTCTCTGGTTCTTTAATCTCCGCCAAATGTAGAGCTAGACCAAAAAAAAGAATGTAGAGTGAGTTTAAGACAAGCATGGACTTAGCGGAAAGAATACGGACAGATAGAATTAAGCCTCACACAATAAAGCCTGAGCATTTTCAGAACGTCTACTTAACCGATCAACTTCATATTGCTGCCTTGTTTGGTCCTTGCCGGATGACGGGATACAATAACCGGAAAGTTTAACGATTAGATTTGCTAATAATTAGGTGACACATGTCAGGATGTAAATGGCCAAGGAGACGAGGAATCTTTTGGGACAACTTCTTTCATTGAGAAAACTCCTACGGCGTAAATATAATATATGAACCTAAAAAAAATATCACATAACATAAAATAATAATAAAAAATAATAATTGATTAAAAAATCAATCATATTCAAATTATTAAATAGATATGAAAATAAAAACACAACATACATTATCCACTGAAATAAAATATGACATTATGAAAATTAGAATAAATCATTTGATTTTTTAATGTGTTCTAATTAGTTATGTTAGATTGAAATCAATATAAATACAAATTAATTCATTACATGCAAATGTATATTATTTGAATTAACTAAATCATCTTAAAATAAAATAACATTATTATGTGTGTGTGTTTGTCCATTGGGCGTAGCTCGGGTGGTTGGGAGATTTGGTTAGTTCAAATCTCATCGAGGACATTTGCTCCTTGGGAGCCCTTGTGTGTAATGAAATATTAGGCTGGTAAGCCGTTTATCATTATTAATGATGCCCAAGTTCATGTATACTTGCCTAACGAGTATAAGATATTTTCCTAAGTGAACGTAGTCATGGTGTAAAATTGGACTTCCATAGTGAACCACTTTTTGAAATATATATATATATATATATATATATATATA
>LPNX010271703.1:231152-242241 GCA_001517045.1 Pseudotsuga menziesii | reverse complement strand
TGCTAGGACATGTGTAACAAATACCGTTCAAAGAAACTAACACCTGTCAATCGAAAATTTAAATACACTGAATAAGAATAACTTGAAATTAATAAAAGGGGTGGTGGAAGAAAGGGTGGTGGAAAAAAAAAAAGGCGGTGGAGGAAGGAGGTATAAGAAAAATTTTGAAGAAAGAACAAGGGGGAGAATTTTTACGGAGAACGGGGAGTGAAGAAATTTTATGAAAGAACAGAGAGGAAAGGAGAAAATTTTGGGGAAATTTACTCAGTCAGATTTGTACTCTGAGGAAAGGAGGTTGCTATCCATTTTCTTGGTACGTGGGCTCGGGGGCTAGGAAACCCGTCGGTTTCCTAGGGCCAGCAAACCTGCTGGTCGGCAGGGCGGAAAATCAGAGCCAGCAATAAGGCTTTCTCAGGAGCAGGTCAGAAGCAGGAGAGGGATAAGCAGGAACAGGAGCTGGAGCAGGAGCAACAGGATTCAAGAGCAAAAATAAATTCGAGGTATTTCTCTAGTAAACTATCTTTTACTGTGCAAAATTAAATGAAAAATCTGATAAAGAAAAGGATATTTTTTTTTACTGTTAAGGACCGACTTAAGGATTGACTGAGTGCTCTGCCAGGCAGACAGAGAACTACATCGACTGTGGTAGTTAATTAATGATTATGTTTGTCTTTAGGATCATAGGTTAGATTGTTTAAAGTATTTATTAAAGTTTTAGTCCTATTTTTCTCCTTTCACCCTATGTATTGTGTTTTGGTTTATTGTGGTTTCTGATTTCTTTCTTCAGTATCATTGTAATGTTTTGTAATTATATCTTTGGTTTAGATTGTTTTCATTATTTTACATTTTGATGATAGAAAGTTCGCATAACCTAGTTTAGTGTAAGTTTACTCTTCAAATTGTAAATCAGTTGCATGATCTGTTTATGATTGGTTAAGATTATTTAGTTTATGGTATAGTTTGCTGAATAGGTAGAGTAGAAGTATTTTGTTTTTCTATTGTAGGTTTGCTTACAAATTGAATATATTTCCACTTATTGTTTTAGATTTTTTATAAAGCTCCAAGTTTAGTTTTCTTTGATTAGTTTACTATTTCACAACGCATTTATTTATGCTTGGTCTTCAGAATAGTATTTTCTTTGTTTTCTATGAATCCACAGTTAGTTGTTTTTCTTTCTATGAATATGCAATTAAAGAGTTCATTGCTTTCCATAAATCAGTTGCACTTGCATTGTTACACAGGCATTTACTTATGCATACATGGAATAGTCTCCAATTTATAATATAGATCAGATAATTTGTTGCAAGTAATTAGTTTTTCTCTCATTAGTTAAATCGCTTTCGGACCAAGCATCTGCTTTCTAGATTAGTATATGCAATTTCCTTCCATAGAATAGATTAACATAACATTAGACTAGTTTGATCTCAGTTATTAATTAGTTTCCTATCTTTGTAGAATAGATTAATATAATATTATATTAGATTTGAATTTACAGTTACTTTCCAAGTTCTTAGTTAATTTCCTGTTTTTATATATAGATTAAATTCTTACATCTAACTCATGATAGTCATGCATATAGACTAAAATCATATAGTCTCATGTTAGCGCAGCTGCATATTTAGTTAGGTTAGGTTAGTTCAAGTCTTAAATTCTACACATATAGTGTTTGCATCTCACAAGCTCCATTCTCGGGTTGACAAATTAAGTGTTGAATTAAATAGTGCATATTTTACTAAACATTTTGGCGCCATTGTCGGGGAGGTGCTAAAGGGATTGGAGTCTAGGTAGATAAGGGTAGGTAGGTTGCCTTTACATTACAAATTAAGGGGGAAGGGAAACGATAATATGCAAATACAACTTCACTACGGAATTTCCATACTGTGATAGCATAACACATCCACTTTACTGGGTCTCCCCAAAGCCTTGTTGTTCTTTTTGGCACAAGTTTGTTTACTTCACACAAAGTTTGATTGACTTCTCTTAAGTGTACTTTTTGCAAACATAGGTAGTTTAGTTTCCCATAGTTAAATGTACCTTTCCTTCTGCAAGCATAGATAATTTACTTTTCCATAGTTTAATTTCATATACATGTGCCTTGCAAATTTAGGTAGGTTACTTTTCTGCAATTACTCTTATGCAAGTGTGTTACCTCTTCAGCAAGACTAGGTATGTTTACTTCCCAAGTGTGTTTATTTTCTGCAAATTTTGAGTGTGAATGTTTATTTTTTTGCAAAATTTCATTTTGTTTTCTTACATGAGTTGTTGCATTCAGATTTGTTATGTTCAATTCATTTTTTTAGGTGTGTTTATGTTTGTCATCAGGTCATTTATGTTCAAGTATGTGATATGTTTTGTAATTAGATTCTAAAGTATAGAAAAAATATAAAAATAAAAATAAAATTTTTGGTTGCTGTAAGAACCCCAGAGACTAATCATTGTGGGAAGCAGGACCTATCAACTGACAAAATGGATTCAAAGGTGCTCATTAGAATGAGAGAACTTTATCAAATCCTAGTAACAGCTGGGATCTCGATCTCTCAAGAAGAAAAGATATTGACAGCAGTTAGATCTTATTAACCTCTCCCAAAATAAAAAATGAACCAGCATCCCAAGAACTACAAAAAGATGTTCTTTGTGAGACTGCAAAAGAAGCTGATACATTGGGGATTATATCCAAAGGAGAGCAACGAGAAATTAAAGAGTTATATACAAGCAAACTAACAGATCCATCATATGCTCAAACAACTGCTCAACTAGAAGAAGAGGATCTGTATGACACAATGAAGGGAGGTGAGTACCAAGACTACATCGAAAGGTGGTTCCAAGAGGTAACCCAGCCACAATATCATTCCTTCATTCGACACCTATTGATGCAAAGACAAGTAAGTTGGTTGAAATTCCACATTCAGGTAATCACTGAAACAATCTTTCCATATGTGGATAAGGGTACAATTCTTATTTTGCTTCGCACTTGGTTTCATTAAAAAAGATCATATACTTGAATATACATGTTTTATTTCTTCTTAGGGTAGGGAAATATGTGTATAAATAAAATATTCCATTCTTAGTTTAAGGAATAATGCAGCTTTGTTTTTCGTTTTCTTTTTCAAATAAAAGAACTAAGAAGAAGATCATGTTAATGACTAAACCAAAACAATCTTACAACATTATTCATTTTCACACATATATATTTCTAATTATATCACTTACTCAAGACCAAGTTATACCATCATGGGGATTTGTCATAATTAAGGTCTATATAAAACCTAGAGGTCACTTGTACATCCTAGCTTCATTATTAGGGCATGTTATTTAAGAATATTTACTATAGGGTAGCATAAGGGTGAATGAAATTCCTAGTTTGTATTCAATCGTGTGTATCTTTGATTCAGTAGATTCCTCTTGCAGCCTTCATTTTTCCATGATAAAACAAAGAGAAGACTAACTATCCTCCAATCGATATAGCATCCCACCCTGTAGCACGGTTTTCAGAGATGCTCCCCCACCACTCCTTCATAGGAAAAATCATTTTTCGAATATCTATAGGGACTGGAAACATTGGTACAAGATCCTTTGATAGAAAATGGGTTTAAGAGGTTAAACCGCTGGGGTACTAAATAGGCTCACTGGCAGTGGGTACCAGCCTTTGGTATGACCAGGTAAACAAAACAAGGTACTGAACAGGCCCAACTAAAAGAGGGGAATCTTCTTGGGGAGGACATCTTGTTAAAAAAAAAAGAGAGAAAAAATATGAAAATGAATTTGTGATAATAAAGGTTGTTTTGGGTCTACTGGAGGACGACATGCATGGTTGACCTAAAATAAACTCCATGAATCTGTCATTTGAGAATTTTTGTAAGTTGCACTTAAGACCCTATTGTCTAACTCATACTATACCTAGGATATCAGTATCTTAGAAGTGGCACCCATAAACTTAGGAGTCTAATGAACTTGAAATGCAAACTTTTTCCATAATTACTTGAATGACGATAAACCTTTGAGAAGTAGTGGGGATGACTGGTTTCCTATAGGATTTACAAAATATCTACACCCTCATGTTTTTTACTTTAACCCAGTTTTAATTCATTCATGGCATAAGGACATGCCATTCCTTTGGTCTGGGGGAGGGAGTCTCAATTTATATAGTATTCATAAGCATGAATTAATACTAGTGGTTGAATTGTATGTATTAAGAAATCTTAAATAATACAAAGTTGTTCTAGTCATCTCATAACATAACTTTGTTTTCTAAGTTCTAGTTTTCATGTAGTAATAAAGATGACTTTGTTTTATTGAATGATTTCCTATAAACTATTAGTGATCAAGCAGAGTTTTTGAATAAATAAAATACCACTTCTGACTCATTCATGAGACGAGGATGTGCCATACGTTTGGTCTAGGGGTATGTTGGGCCTCAAAATTCTCCTTTATAATGGCTCTATTTACATTTATTTTCTGTCCTATTTACCGAAATCTAATACATTTATCTTTAATTTGTCTATATTTTACTATGTTTTCATCAATTATAACTTATAAATGTAAAAGAAACTTAATTCATCATTTTTGATGTCTTATTGCATTTAATGTGCATTTTAGGACTCCATTCGGCCCTTTCTTTCGGTCCTAAATTCCGCACTAGGTTTGATGACATGTTTTCTTTTATTAAGCTCTTGGTTTGATTTATCATCGTCTTCTGATCCTGTAAATACCTGCATATTAAATGAAAAGCATAAGTTAATGGTAAACTTTTTGTTTTAAAATTTAATAAATAAACAAATGCTAAAATATTATTAAAGAGTTTGTTTAAATAATAAAAACAAAAAGTAAATCCATTTGAAATTAAATATTAAATGAAAATTTATATGAATTAAATATTAAGGAAAACTCTTTTTTTGGAATGAAGTGATGTAGGGAATGGTAATTGTTTTATATTAAATTCCATTTCATATTAACACATGTTTTTTTATAATTGATACAAACTTTTAAAACCATTGCATATTAACTTATGTTTCATTTTTTAATTACTATGAGTTAATTTAATGAAACGGTTCTTATGTGCAGGTTGAGAAATGGAACTCAGGCATATCAAGAAGGAAGAGGGCGCACATCATGGGAGGCCAGCTTCAGGAATCCAACATTCAGTTCAACAATCTAGAACCCAACGATCAATTTGGCCCATAAAAAGAAAGAAATCCACTCAAAATCTGGATTTATGAACTATAGCTCATCGAGACGTTCATCCAGACGCTCATGCACACCACGTGTTTTTAACAGACAATTGATTTTCGGGCTTAATTTGTGGGGAAAAAGAAGAAAACTAGAAAATTCTGGAACATGGGTTTTGTGCATAATATGTCCATTTCAATACTCGTTAGGAATGTTTGTCAAATTCATAGCCATTTGGGAGAAAATCATGGTTCTTTGAAACCATTTTTTTCCAGAAATTGTGGTTGGCCGTTTTTTGAATTCATGGATAGTTGTTATAGCATAGAAGAACCTCTATTTTTAGCAAGAGGTGGTTGACTTGCTCATACTTTGAAAAGCACTATATATACCAACCTCTTCTTGAGAATTGAGTTAGTTAGTTAGTAGTCTTTCCTCTTAGCCATCCCCATACAATTGTCAGTTCAAAGAACTCTATAATACCTTTCTTATTTTAATGGAAGTTTTATCATATTGTGCATGATCATGTTCTAAGTACCATTTGAAAAAGCATTCACTCTGTTGCTGGGAGCCCCCCCCGACAATTAGAGTTCTACATTTTTCATGTTTTTTGTTATCTTCTTTCTCTGTAATTAGTATCGGTTTATTTGTAAATGGATTGTGTAATTTCATTCCTGTAATCATTTTATTTACTGTCTGCAGTTTAGATTTCATTTCAGTATGAATATGATTATGTAGTTAGTGATTATGAATTAGCAACCGGTTGTGCCATTATAGACTAGATCACAATTTTCCCTTGTTATATTCTTTCAGTTTGTCATTTGATTTCATGTTAATAGAGTAGGTTGTTCTGATTCAATTACAGATAGTGTTAATTCTATCGATTTCAATTTCATCATGAGTTTATTTAATTACACTTCAGTTTATTTAACATTGCAGTGAGTAATAATGTTTTAAATTTGAATCTTTTTGCAAGTGAATTTAGTTGTCAAGTAAGCTTAGAATTTTGTATTTATATTTCATCCATTGTATTCATGAGCTAGCTAACCTTAGAGTACTCAAATTAAGCATTTTTTAGGAGTTTTAGCATTTTTTGTATCTAGACTATCATACAGACATCATGTTCAACCTGTCATACATATGACCTATTCAGGCTGTCATACAGACGGCTTGTTTGGCCTGTCATATAGACCTTCATTCCAGCCTGCAATACAGTCTTTCATTCAACCTTTAGTGTTTTCAATTTGTTTTAAGCCTATTTCTTCAGTTTTGTGATTATGTTTCGACTGTGGTAGTTAAGTAATGATTATGTTTGTCTTTAGGATCATAGGTTAGATTGTTTAAAGTATTTATTAAAGTTTTATTCCTATTTTTCTCTTGCCACCCTATGTATTGTGTTTTGGTTTATTGTTGTTTTTTATTTCTTTCTTCGGTATCATTGTAATGTTTTGTAATTATATATTTGCTTTATATTGTTTTCAGTATTAGATGCATGATTTTTTAGTATTTTACATTTTGATGATAAAAAGTTCACATAAACTAGTTTTGTGTAAGTTTACTTTTCAAATCGTAAATCAGTTGCATGATCTGTTTATTATTGGTTAAGAATCTTTAGTTTATGGTATAGTTTGCTAAAGAGGTAGAGTAGAAGTATTTTGTTTTTTTGTTGTAGGTTTGCTTACAAATTGAATATATTTCTAGTTATTGTTTTATATTTCAATACAAAGCTCCAAGTTTAGTTTTCTTTGATTAGTTTACTGTTTCACAATGCATTTATTTATGCTTGGTCTTTAGAATAAAATTTTCTTTGCTTTCTACAAATCTGTAGTTACTTGCTTTGCTTTCTACGAATCTGTAGTTACTTGCTTTTCTTTCTATGAATTTGTAATTAAACAGTTCGATGCTTTCCATAAATCATTTGCACTTGCATTCTTAGACATGAATTTACTTATGCATATATTGAATAGTCTCCAATTTATAATATAGATCAGATCATTTTTTGCAAGTAATTAGTTTTGCTCTCATTAGTTAAATCCCTTTCAGACCAAGCATCTGCTTTCTAGATTAGTATCTGCAATTTTTTCCATAGAATAGATTAACATAGCATTAGACTAGTTTGATATCATTTATTGATTAGTTTCTTGTCTTTGTAGAATAGATTAATATTATATTATATTACATTTGAATTTATAGTTACTTTCCAAGTTCTTAGTTAATTTCATGTTTTTATAGATAGATTAAATTATTGCATATAACTCGTGATAGTCACGCATATTTAGTTAGGTTAGGTTAGTTCAAGCCTTCAATTCTTCACATATAGTGTTTGCATCTCACAAGCTCCCTTCTCACGTTGACAAATTAAGTGTTGAATTAAATAGTGCATATTTTTTCCAACATAAACTTTCTCAAAAACTGTACATTGGATTGAGCTGAAAATTACTAAGTTTGTTAATCCTTATGTAATTATTCCACCCTCAAAATTTGGTAATTTTTTTTTTTACCATTTGCAATATATCCTTGAATCAATTTATGCACTTTTTCAATTTAAAATTATCATAAAAATGCTTCACTATTATCTTAAAATCACATACCTTTTCCAAATGGACTATCATAATGATGCCATATTTGTAACAAGAAACCAATACTATTTCCTCTAAAATACTTTGTCAGCGATGAGCTCATAAATCATCAAACTAAGGTGAAATCAAATCTACTAATTTCTGTAAACAATACTCATACAAACTCCTAAATAAACACAATTTCATCCACATCAAATTATCAGTCAGTGGTTCGATGAAATATCCATAAAGAATGGGAACAACCACTCCCCCAAACTTAAGAATTTTATATAGCCTCCGATAAACAGAGAGTTATACATAGGGTTGTAATTGAATAGTTGTGGTGGTGTCTTTCTTTGGTCCAAACTACTAGAAATGGCATTGTCAACCGTGGCATCAGACATCACTATGCAAAAAAGACTTCTTATAATAGATTTCTCCATGGAACCAAAGAATAAATATATATGGATTGTTAAAACAATTCATTAAGTTACTTATGCGTTCATTCATGGATTTCACTTTGATTGATATGGATATTTCATTGTGTAAGGATGTTCATATTTGCATCTAAATTTATGTTTGTCACATTCATGTTGTTTGTTGCATAATAAAAAATCCCAAATCATTTTCAAGACGACATGATTTTTTTTTTAATTCTATGTCTATCATCATCATGATTTGACTAGTAAAATGCAACAATAGAACAAGTAACCATTCAATGAGTATTATACAGAATCCACACAATGAAGGAGGCCAAATCATATTTGCTTCAAAACAATTATCATAAGATTTTTCCTTGGTTAATAATACAGGGCCGAACAATTTTCATAATTTGAAACAAATACTAGAACATGGACTAATCATATATTGATCCAAAATATAGAGGTTGTTAGTGATGGTATGAAAATGTTGTTCCTGAGCACTTACCATTTATGTAAAAAACTGCAAAACATTTTTGAAAATTGCAATAGAGGTTGTGACACAATTTCCATGCTACTACCCAAGATAACCATTATCATTCCCCACTTTCAAATAATAATGTGAAATAACAATCATGAATAAAAATGCTCTAGAATAAAACAACGATGATTCTCCAAAGATATTAAACACTCTTGAAACCATTTCTCACATTATATAAAAATGCTAATGCATGATTGTCATGAAAATATAATAAAGTTTGTAGTTACAACGGTTAAAATTATCATGATGGTTGAAACAAATGTACGCATTGATGAAACAAGGAACTCATATATGTAATATACCCAAATTAGAGATCGGGAGATATCAACTCTAACGGAAAGATTCAATAAGAAAGAATCAAAACTAGGTCCTAGAAATGTATTGGGATTGACTAGTTTTGCTCAAACAATGTTGGATTCTTCTCAAGTTCATTAAGTGTCAACAAATATTTATGAATAAGGTCATGACAGTATAAAAAATGATGGATCTTCAAGGAACATCAAATTATAATTCATTCAAAGGATTTTCACAATCTCAAGTTTCCTTTCCACAAAGCATTGAGACCATTTAGGTTTCGATCATCAGTGAGGCTAAAGTATACTTCCAATATCCTGGGAAACATAACATATGAAAATTGGAACCATGATATTATCTTAGGTAGAAACCAGAATTTTATGAAAGGTTTAACAAAATTTAGGAGGTAAACTCTAGCTAGGATTGTTCTTGGACAACTCAACTAGTCTAAATTCAGGACCTTCCAAACGACATCAAAGGATATAGAATTCATAATATGAGACATGTGAGATGATCATGAGGCTCTTAAATAACTCCAGGAATAAAATAATTTGAATTCATTATGCATAAGTTCATTTATTGATATTTTATTGAATATTAGTTAATTTCTATGTGAATATAGGAAGAGCACTATAAACAACTGCAGAAAGAGCAACTTCATTATTGATAAAAAAATAGAACTGAAATCAATAATTCAAAATCATACATAAAATAATATGGGATTCCCTAAGGATTTTTTGTTACATCATATGCTTGAATCATTAACAAAATGATTGAGAATATAAGAAAGAAGAATAATAATAAGAGGATTCGATATGTAGTTTAAACTATCTTCTTGTAATAATCTAATTTATTTGTTGACTTCTTTAAAACCCACATTAAATACATGTGATGATGGTTTAGTGTTTCCATCCTCTCAATAGTAGGGGCACATATCCTAGCTTCGACTAGGGCCACATCTCCCAAGTTAGAGAAGCAATATTTCACTAAATACAAAACAAAAATTGTGAAAGTGATGCATTATCCTTCTTTAATAGAAAATTTAGCTTCAATTTTGAATTTCCTCTTCATGTGGTGCACTTTCCTCAACCAATGCTCCCTCCTGAGTGGATAGAACTTGCTTTTCTTTCGAATGTCTTCTTTTTACTTTTTGCATGTACTGCATTATCGTTCTTTATTACTTTGTCATGATTTTTTTGATTTATTATTCTTTTATGATTTTGGCATGCTTTGTCCTACTTTTCCTGCTCTATCCCACTTTTATTCGTTTATCCTTCTTTACCCTGCTTTTTTTCTTTATACCACTTTTCTACTTTCCTTCTTTCTGCCAGCTTTTCTTGTTTTCTTGTTTTTCCTTTTCTATTCTGCTTTGGATGTTTTCTCCTCTATTTCATATTTTTGAAATTCCTTGTAGTAAAATATTATCTCCTAATTCTCACCACATGTCCCATTATCTTTATTGTTTTATTTAAGATAAAATTTATTCATGGAAAAAAATTTATCGAATAGTGCATTTTCAACTTTAGGACATAATAACTGCTAATATTCATTAATTTCCTTGGTTCAAAATCTAATCACAAGAAATTAATGGAATTTTATCTTAAAATCATAGGGATTAATTGGATAAAAGAATGATCTAGATGCCATGAAATGGGGACATGACATTGCTCCCCTCCCAAAACTTGGTTTTCCTCAAGAAAGGGAAAATATGAATGATGGAACATTCATACTCTTTTCCACAAACTTTTCCAAGATGCTACATACACGATTTGAACTTCATATCCTTCATAAATGAATTATTTGGAAATATTTCATTTTTCATCCTTCAGCATAAAACCATGAATTTACTTTCTTTCAAAATAATCCATGGCTAATCGTGTTACAAGGTTTGTATTGAACTTTGAACAAAATGTGTACAATGGCTAACGTCTTATTGAAACAATTAGGATGGGAATAATCATGCTTTAGTAAAGTTCCACTCCTATGATCAAGAAGATATGTTTTGTACATAAGGGATGCTTCAATGACATTTCCTGAAACATTTCCCAAGACACTTCAATGATTTTCAATGACATTTCTCAAGATTATTGTTTCATTATCTACCTGCGTATTCA
>LPNX010271703.1:154603-231064 GCA_001517045.1 Pseudotsuga menziesii | reverse complement strand
AAACTCACCAGATAACTGCAAAAATCTCTTAATCTACATATAATATTCAAATACCTGCTAGTATTTGGAATTATCTAGTATGGAGGGTTTGTTTATAATGAAAACCTCATTCTTCTTTTAGTTAGTAGTGGGAGTTTTGAATTTACCAGTAGCAACAGATAAATAATTGGCCACTATTTTTTCATATCCGGGAACCACTATGATTGTATGCTCAGTAAAATAATTACCAAACACATCCCACAATTCATTTCTATAAGACCTCATTATGAATGTCTGGTTTGATAGCTGTCATTTACTTGATTTTTTACTAGCTCTGAGTCTCCCATGACTTGTATCATTTTGGATCCCATTTCCTTCAAATCATGCAGCCTTAACAATAAAGATTCATACTCTGAAACATTGTTAGTACACTGAAAATTTAACATATAAGACATACCTTTAAAATCCCTTGTGGTAGAAATAATATACACACTTGCACCAGCACCAACCTTGGCCACTGATCCATCAAAATACATGGTATGGGGACCTTCTTCTTTATGTTTATTCTCTAAAGCTCCCTATTTATTTGTAGACTCTTCTTCCTTCTTAACTTCAATAGTTGCAGGAATTTCAAGATCATAGGGAGAACCATCATTAAGTAAAATGGAATATCTGAAGTCAATATCAACAGCATATATAGCATGATTATCTAGTTTGTATTGGATGCTAATTACATATGGGGATATTTTCTCACTATATAACCTTTTATTCCCTCTATCCATATGAATGGTAGCATAGGACATGTCCATTTGCAGAATTCCTTTTAATTTAGAGGACCAAGACGTTGAAAGTAGCACACTAAATTTAGGAGGAATTTCTTCTACGACAACATCCATTACCATGGTTTTAGAGGGAATTTATGTCAAAGCTACTACGATATCTTTAATCAGTCTAATACATTTTACCTTCCTCGAATCAAAAGAGTACAAATATTTATATGGCCTAGTAACCTCTAATCCCAAACATTCTACCACTTCCTTTGGCATCATATTATAGGAGGCACCAGAATCTAACATGTCATTGTGTACAACCATATCATGTGCATTTATTCTTATTTAAAAGGGGGAACTTCATCCTCATCTCCATGTTAAATTTTAGACCCAAATTCAATAGTAGGAGCATCATCATTCACGTCTAAGATATTAGTTTGAAATTATCCCCAATTCCTAACCATACATGTTATCTTGTCTTTGTATTCTCTGTTTCTTAGCAATTCATTAAAAGGGATGTGGATTTTTACCTTTGAGAGTTATGTTTGCAGGTTGAAAGTTGAAATAGTTTTTTCCCCATCTATCAATGCTGGTTGTTTAACTTATTTTTCCTTTTCTACTTTATTTACATGTTCTTTATACATAATTTGTTCTTTTTTATTTTCTTTTTTATTATCGGTGTTTTGTTGACTACTAGAAGGATCATTGGGATTGAGCCTTCCCTTATTGATAGTAACCTCTCTATTCCTCAATTGGATATTTCTTTGGACATCATCCATAGCATGTAGGTACCTCCTTTGGTATTATTCTGATTCTACCTCAAAATCCATATTATCATCTTCTTGAAGAAACATATTTTGTTATGTTTTTGTGATGTATATATTAGAATCCAAATCATTGAAATGATGGATTTGATCTTGAATAGGTTCAGCCTCACCTTCATCATCAACATATTTTTCAAGGAAAGGTGGTTGCATTTGCAGGTCATTTGGATTTCTAAGATTCCTTATATCCCTTTGTATGATTTGTGGGGGTTGAGGAGGATTGGGTTTTCTGAAATTTGGATTCCTGATTTGGGGCTCATTTTGTCTTCTATTCAAAGGATTGTTATCTACAGTCATTTTATCCATCATTTTCTCCATTTCCTTCAATATCATCTAAAATTTTATATCACTAGAAGAGGCGGCAACAAAAGTAGAAGGTACAAGTTCTTCCCTGATGTTTCTTTTATTTTTTTCTATTCTATTCCTCATATTTCCACATACCATCATGTTGAATTCTACTTATAATGCATCTTTAAACATGTCAGGAAGACTAGCCGATTTCCTCTCTCTCAATAATAAAGCAAAATCACTTTCAAAAGCATCAACATAGTGGAGTTTTGATGTGCCTACTATGGGTTTGATATCAACAAGGATGGAGTTATATACTCTCATGAAACAAGTTGAAAATTCATAGACAAATTCAAAATCCCCTTTCTTGAGACTAATATATTGGTATAGTACTTGTAACGTGTTGTTCTTGTCATCCCACCTTTCTAAGAATGCATCCTGGAATGCTTGAAATGTGCGAATGGATCCAACAGGGAAATCCCTAAACCATTTCTTGGCTTCCCCAAACAGGATTTGTGCAAATAGTCTCATCTTAACATCTTCATAATCCACTTCTTCCAGATCAATGAAGTCATCAAATCTATCCACATGTTTTCTAGCTGATAAATTACCCTTCCCATCATAGAAGGTAATTCTTTGGGAATGATTTAGAGGGAGGTCATGCAATGCAGCAGGTAAGGCCAAAGGGGAAAATATAGCCACCATTGGCCTAGGTGGATTTGGAACTATATGAGGATCTTGGAAGGATGGAGGGTTTTGAAAAATTGGTGGGATATAATGATGAAAGTTATGGAAAGTAGGGTTCCTTACACCAGTTTTCTCATATTTTTGAATGTTTTGCCAAAGAGATTCAACCAAATATGAGTCTAACCTACTAGGGTTTAATTCTGTGTTATTTAAGTCGGGTTCTAATTTAGACTTTAATAGTGACCTTTCAAAATTAGTTTCCCATGCAGAATCTTGAATGTTACGAAAATATTGAGTATATGAATTTTCAACTTAGGGAATATCTAGTTGGTCTTTTTCTTTATTTCTAAGTTAAGTATTTGGGTTATCCACACCTTGCAAAATTTCAGCATCAGGATTACCTTGTGTATGTGGCCTCCTAGAAGCCAAGATGCCTTTTGCAATTTCCTTAGAAAAAATGTGCAGTCTCCATGGAAAATATACAACCTTATTCAACTAGATGAGTCTCTGTTTTCCCACATAAACCCTTTCTTCTTAGAATCTTTTTCATTTCTCCTAGGGATGATTTTCACTTTTGCATCCCCGGAAACGACGTGAATTTTTTAGCACTCAGAATCGCACCCACGGTTGTTGAAGATGAACCCTAAGGTAACAGACGAACCACTTTTGGAAAGGGAGTTGGATTCTTCATTTCTAGAGAAGGATATCTCACAGATATATAACAAGGAGAGATACAAACATGAAATGAAATTCAAATATTGTTGTTGTTGAAACAAGGTAAGGGTACATTGGGCTATGGAGTCACAATTATCAACAAACAAAGAGAAATATGCATGGAAAATGTCTGCAAAAGAGATATAATACTTTGATTATGGTAAATCTATTTTTGGTCTGGTTATACGAAGGCAAATATGATATTCAATTGATATAGAGCACCAACTAGATGAATTTTGCGTTAACTTTGGTAAAAGCAATTTGTGAATATCTAAAACTATAGACAGAGCATAATGAGTATGAATAATGAAAACTATCACACACTTATCTGAGATATGAAATAAAAGATAATGGAAAGATTAACAAGAAGGACATACAAATAAAGGAGAGAAATCATAGACTATAACTGAGAAATACACATGAATTTTTGCATTCAAATACCAGCATTTGGATCTGTAACTTTATTAAAACCATATCTAAAAATTACATAACAAAAAAGTCTCACGGGTTTCAACCCTTTATTCCTCAGTTTATGGTATAGTTATAGTGTCTTAGACCCTCAATAACAACCTCAAAAGAGGGTCAAAATCAGTTACGAATTGAGAAACAAACTTCCAACAAACTCTAACGTGGCACATTTTCCATGATTTTCATAAAACAGAAAATAGTGAGGGTGATGTGCATTTTGGATTTAAACCAACAATCCCTGTTCAATATTTTGGCACGCTTTATCATTCTACAGTTGTCCCTTTGATCCTCATCACTCTCAAGAATGTCTTCATTGGCACAACTTGTATTTTCTTTTTCCATAATTTTCAAACGTCTTCCATTGATCAGCCAATACCTTCAGCTTCACATTTTGTGCATAACAGAAATATGGAAATTTGGCACATGTAGCTTTAAAGCCAAACAACATTTCAAAGTCTCCATCCAATTTGGCAATCACAGTTTTACCTGAGAAGGATTGTTGTTACATATCATCAAATTGTCTGTGATCTAGTTTACAAATTATTAATCTGTCATTATACTCTTTCTGAGAAAACATTCCTCCTTTCGCTTCCCAAAAGAAAGGAATCCCTTTTTTGAATAAAGGATCAAAAATTTAAATGAACTCTTTAATTGGATTATGCATAACATCAATTTTTGCTTGAACTGTTTCTAAATGATGATATTTATTCACCATTTTTCTTTCCCATGTGATAACCCAAATCTATCCTCTATATTTTCTTTCATGATTTATTCTTTTGTCAAATTGTTCGAAAACCTGATTGGATTATTAGCTGTGTCCATGTGATTTTTGTTTAAGAACTACTTTACCTCCAAGACATTTTGTCTAGCTACTAGTGTAACAATCTCTTTGTCCAAAATGAAATCCAAATAGGGCCTGAGCTTGGTCTCCTTTGCTATCAATACATCCCATATAAGATGCATTTATCCTTGTAAGGCTGGTTATCCTAAAACTTGTTTTTCCAATTTCTTATTCTTTTCTACCATCCCCTTACACTTATCTTCCAATTTTGTTCTTTCTTGTTCTCTCTTTTCAGTTATGTCTTCCAAAATTTTATACTGCTTCTTTAAACTACTAATTTCTAAACCTCTAAGGCTTACCTAGGACATAGCCTGGGAAGGGTAATCTATACCATATTGTATAGAAGATGAAATAAATTGCACTTGATACCCCTTATTCTTTTTCTTCAGTTCCTTTTCCAACTCTTATGGTTTTGTTTCAAAATAATTTTTTTCTTCAGCCCAAAGTCCTGCATCTCTGTCCCACTATTCTTCCTTTTCTTCAAATTTCATCAATCAATCAGTTCAATATTCAAATCCTCTTTTTCTTTTTCAAATTTTGTCAGCTCATAGGTTTGTATGAGTCGAGTACATGGGATATTCAACTTCCTTTTTAACAATTGAATTGCATTTTCTTTTTCTTTTAACAATTTCTGTGTGGAATCTCCCTTATCAGCTTGACTGTCAGCCACCAATAATTCCACCTGAAGATTCTTAATTTGTGTTTGGTGGGACTTATTCTTCGCCTTCTCCTTCCTGAGAAAATATTCAACTCTTTTCTTTATAGAATGTAAATTTCATTCCTGCAAGGTTGCTTGTAACAAATCAATATAAATGATATCACATGTTTCTCTGTGTAAATGGATCATGTTAGTAGTAGGACTATTCTTCAAATTCATCCTCAATTCAGCCACTTTATTTCCTACAATCACTGCCAAATTTAATGTGTCTTTAGCTTGATCCCTAACATTCACTAGGGATACATCATGACTAGACAATTTTCCCACTTCATCGTACAAATTCAATTTTGCATCAAGTGTTTTTCACCCACATCTTTACATTTTTCCAGTAATTCAGTTTTGGACTTGTACTTATCTGGAGTTCCTAGAGGAACATTATCAAATGTGTACTCCTAGATTTCAAAGGCTGGGCCTTTTCCCTTCACAAGCTTCTTTCTACCTTTATCCTTTTCAACCTATACAATCTCTTTGGATTTTCAATATTTTGTTTCTTGGGCATTCTGGCAGTTTCTTCTTGATCTACATCCATGGATTCTAAGCAATCTCTCTTATTCACCTTTTCAAAAACATTATCCAATGGAGAAACATGAGTAGCTGCAACAACGATACCAAAAAGATCCTACGAGGAGGACAACTCCCAGGTGGGGATGAAAGTGAATCTTCTTGCATATCCTCACCATTATTTATATCCTTGGGATAATCCATCCAATTTCATGCTTTTAACAGTCTTTCCACCTCAGAATACTCAAATGGTTTATTTTTATTTGCTTGTTTCCTATCTGAGATGACATGGTTGGTAAGGGTCATAATTAACTATAGCCTCCATTGAAAACCCATTTCTTTGAGCATGATTTTGATCATTGGTAAAGATAATTTATTTTTAATGGTAAGAAGACCAATTGTTCATGGAAATATTATTTCTGAAGGCTTCTTATAGCTGAGGAAATGCCCATATTCAACTATTATCCTTAGTCTCATCAATTCTAATGCAAACACTCTCACTGTCAAAAACATTGGAAGGACATAGGTTTGGTGAGTAAACCCATATCTCGTAATCATAGTACTATGCTTAGAAAGGAACAAGTCTCCTACTCTTCTTTCAGGTGACAACTGCAATAGTTCTTTCATTTATGGGAGTGATATCGGTATTTTTTATAGAAAGAAAACATTATATATTGGTACCATAATAAAATTAATAAACTTACAGTAACCTTTACTCATTTCATATGTTATAACCATTTATGGAAGGTGCAAATTATCTTCATTGAATGTTAAAAAAATTCTCAGCAGAAAATACTGAAATCTGAAAGCTCTTCTCATGTGGAAGTTTATTAGCTAAGAACATATGTTCTCAGCTAAAAATTGATTAAACTTAAGACATGATTCCTTCATGGACTGACTTAATTGCTTACATTCTACTTTGTTGGTGCTAAGGGAGCCCTATTAGACTCAACAAGGGTTCTATGATGAATTTATTAGTATCCATACCCAAAAATTGACTTGCCAAGGTTATCCGATACTGGGTCTCTTCATTAAACAACTTGTAATCAATGGGAAAATGGTGATTTAGCAACTGAATGTTAGATTTTGAGTAGGTTTTGAAGAAAGTTTATTTTTTTTGACTAAGGACTCGCTGAAAAATATGACTAGGTTTTCTTCTTTTTATTCCTTAGATGTTTGGTAAAAATCAGTAGGGATAAACATAGTATTTCAGATGACAAGGGAGTTTAATGGATACAAAATATTAGACCTAGATGCATCCATTATTACGCCCTCTAAAGGAGAGTAATTACTGGTGCACCACTCAACAAACTTTTGGGGTTTGTTCAACAAGAAAAATAAAAGAAATATGATCTAAATACTCTGTGAGTGTCGTTTCCCTGATCTTTTAGGATTTTCAACTTGTTTTTAGCGGTTTCTACATTATCATTTAGAAGGATAGTGTCAAATATTTCAGAGTCTTTATTCTAAAAAGTTTCCTCAACATTCTGGAACTCAATATTTTGAACTTCTAAATCTTCGATTTCAGCCATGAAATACTAGTTCAGTCAGAGAAGGGAAGCTACCAGGTCAGATGTTAGATGGTTCGACAGTTTTTACATGGTGGTACCTTTCACGCAGTATAAATTCTCATTTTCCAATGTCACAGAAAAACCAAATGGGTTCAATCCACGTGATTTACTTTATATTATTTTATTCCCACTAACGACTATGGATCTTTTCCAATCAAATAGAACTTCATCTGTAGATATGGAGCCTTTTAATATGAGCAATTCAATCTTCATCACCGGTTACTCATACTATCCCATTTTCACTATATCACCCTTCAATATACTCCTTTGATTTGAAAAACAATCCAAATCTGAACCGCCCACTTGTGTCTTCCACACCGTCACCAAAATCCTTCTTCCTCGCTCTATAAAATGGAGGAATCATTGTCAACTGTTAATATGGACTATACCTCATCTGGGTCATCAAAAGGTGGGACCATTTTAATACTCTATTGATTTCCAAACTTTTTTCCTCTGTGCACTTCTAATTTGTGGAATTGATATCATCCATCGAACAAATCCACTTACATCTCAGTCGTTCAAACTGGAAGGGCCTACCAAATTCTACAAATTTTAAAAGTGATTCCTTCATGCATGTTCACTCAGTGGAATCATTCTCCACCACAGATCTATATCTGACTTGATATCCACTGTTCAAACATGCATTATCTTTAAACCATTCCGCAAATTTGAAATGTGATCTTCCAGGAGGACTTTAGATCATAGGAATTCACCTCTATCGTTGATCTAAACCATCTTCGATAGTGGCCCTTGAAACTTGCAAGTGTTTAAATGATTCTGCAAATCCAAAAAGTACTTTTCATCATGCAATGTTGATGTATGAAATAGATTTCCTCCATCGACCTGATCTAACCATTTATCGTCGTTGTCGAAATACAACCCCATTTACACCATTTTGTTGATCTAAACATTTTATTTCTCCCTACATAATTAAAATAGGAAATTGTTTATGTCCATAGATCTATTTAATTCTCTTCATCCAACAGACACTGGTATCTGCAAGTTAAATTGTTCTCGCTTATGCCAAAAATCTTAAACCTGTTCACTTGGGCCTTTCATTTCCTTTGATATATCTATAGAAACTTCTCAATATCCTCCAAGGTCATATGATAAAAAAAATTCACAGGACTTCTTTCTCCTTTCACGGGTCTAATCCCCTCCAACTATTTAGCACAAAACAGTGTTAACAAGTAGCCTCATCTAGATATTTTATCCTCCATGTGAGGTAGAAAAGAACTCGTTGACTAGGTGTTGAATCCATTAGGAGGCTCCCCATATTTCAGACCTTGAAAAATCTTATTTTTTTTGTTTCTATAAACAAAATACAAAGAAAATGGAATATGGATACCCCTCCATATATTAGGGCCTTCTCTTCAAGATTCAAATCCTTAGGATCGCCATTTGTACTGTTTGAAAAATATATATATATACAACTATGATACAGAAGTTTTCCTCTTCCCCTCAAATCAAATAATGCTTGAGAAATATTCCATTTACTAGACCTCCTTCCAATAGAGATCCATCCTCATGTTGTAGAATGAAAGCATTCTCTCCCCTTTATGTTGCAATGATGTAGGGACCAAACCACATGTGATCAAACTTCCAATTTTTCCCTTTCTCTTCATGAGGTGCATCCCATTTCAGAACTAAATATTCAACCAAGAATTTCTCCTCTTTGACTTTCCTATTAAAAGTATTCTTCATTTTTTCTTGATGTATATGTACTTTACCATAGGATTGATCTCTTAACTCATTCAGTTCCATGATTTGATTGATCCTTCTCTGCATATGATTTGGTTCAGTATGTTGTTTGTGCAACAACCTCATGAACGGCACTTCTAAAGATGTTGGAAAAACTACTTCAGCTCCATATACATTAGAGGAAATTTCAACTCAAATGGGCCTTTTAACTTTAATTCAAATTCCATGTCATCATGTGCTAGCCAATGAAATTTCTTTAAATTTGAAATACCGTATAGGTCTTAAACACTTTTTTAATATAAATTTGGGGATATGTATCATAAAAAAAACTACATTTTTTGTTTGTATTTTCGACATATCTCCTCGTGTTTTTACTCAAATTTCGATTGGGAGAGCTCGTTGGATGTAGAATAAAATTCTGCATCCAACAAGTACCCACTCGACATACTTTTGATGGACCCTGATACCACAAAAACAAGAAATATTTGAAAAAAAAGTGATGATCACGTTTTTCAGATATTTCTTGTTTTTGTGGTAGGGGGGTCCGTCAAAAGTATGCTGAGTGGGTACTCGTTGGATGTGGAATTTTATTCCACATCCAACGAGCTCTTTTGATCAAAATTTGAGTAAAAACAGAGGAAGATATGTCGAAAAAACAAACAAAAAGTAGTTTTTTTCTTTTCTTCCTCCAAAATTAATAAATATTATTTTATTATTTTAGCTATTATTTTATTATTTTTTTTAGGAGGCCCATTTTGATTTGAAATTTCCTCTAATGCTAATTGGAATGGCCACATTCCAATTTCCGTTTTTGTGTTGATCATTTCATCCCAGAAGGCATATTTCAGATTTGTATGCCAGGATCTCTTTTTATCTTCCAACAACTTAATAATCCTTACCATGATTTTATTTGAAAACTGTACTAGCCCATTTCCATGTGGATAACAAGTAGTAGAATGGTTGAGGCTGATATGATACTTATGACAAAAAATAATCATCTTCTTGGACTTGAAAGTTATTGCATTCTCTATGACAATCCTCCTGAGGCTCCCAAACCTAGCCAAAATATTTTCTTCCAGAAAACTTATAATCACTGCATCAATAGCCCTCTTGGTAGGTTTTGCTTCAATCCACTTTGTAAATTAGTATGTGGCTGTCAAAATCCATCTTTGTTGTACTGAAGAGTTTGCATTTATTTCCCCAATGAAGTTTAGTCCCCACTACTTAAAAGGTGCTTCTACGGATACTAGATTGAGAGGAATTTGAACAAGTTTCCTCTTACCATCAACAATCTGGCACTGGTGGCACTTAGTGATCTCTTTATAAACATCATAAAATAATGAGGGCCAATGGAAAACTTCTCTCAAAATTTGGTTTGATGTTACTTTCCAAGAATGGTTCCCTCCACAGTCTCCCTTATGAAATTCCTCTATAGTCTTTTGGGATTCATTCTCCAAAAGAAAATTTAATAAAACACCAACAGGATATTTCCAATATAGATATTCATTCAGAAAACAAAACTTGTCATATTTTAACTTCACTGGACTTGCCCTCGTTTTTCTTAACCGTGCAGAGCTTGTAACCCTCATTTTTCTTAACCGTCCAGAGCTTGTAAATTTTGAAGAACATACACAACATTAAAATACCATGGAAATATGGAGAAACCAGGCATTACCTGCAACTCTATGTCAAGATGGTCCGAATGTCTAGTCAAACAGTTTAGTTGCAAGGATTCACAGTTGGAATTTTTCATCATCTTTTCCAATCCTTAACCCTTAATCAATTTGGTGGGATTGATATCAATATCATACTCTAGTAATGCATCAATCCATTTCTCTCTTTTTCCCTCCGGATCAGGCTGTGTGAGGATTCCTTTCACCACACTTCTAGGGACATAATCAATGATGCATGAATGAAGAACATAGAATCTAAAATATTTCAGTGATTTGACTAGACCATACGCCCGTTTCTCCATTATGTCATATTTCAAGTCTCCCTCTTTTAACACTTTGCTAAAAAAATGCTATAGGCTGCTCAATATTTTGATCATTTTTATGTCACAGCACTCCAGGAATAGTGTAATCAGAAGCATAGGAAAAACTTACAAAATATTTACTAAAATATAGACTTACCAGAACATGGGCTTCTGTGATAGCCTGTTTTATATATCTGAAATCTCTCCTTGCATCGACTTTCCATTTAATATCATGGTATTTTTTCAACATGTTAGTGATATTCATTAGTATTTAATCAATCCTATGGATGAACCTTCTTAGAAAAATGACATGTCTGATGAAGGATTGCACTTCCTTTTTGCTCCTTGGTTCCTCACCTTTCATGATCGGCTTGATCCTGTCTCGATCAATTTTTATACCATCTTTTGAAATGATGTGTCCCAGTAATTTTCCTTCCTCCAACATAATGTTTGATTTCTTGGGGCTTAAGGATATTCCATATTTCCTACATTTTAGGAAAACTTTCTCCAAATGTTTGATATGTTCTCTATCAGACCTAGAGTACATAGTGATATCATCCATATAGACCACTACGAATTTGTCATTTTCCTCTGCAAACACAATGTCTATAGCATGCTGGAAATTTGCCCCTGCATTCATTAAACCAAAAGGAATATTTGCATACATAAAAGTACCCCATGGTGTGGTGAAGGAAGGCTTATCTTGATCCTCAGATAACACCTTTATCTGATTCTATCTTGAAAAGCCGTCCATAGTGGAAATCCTTTCAAACCCCACCACTTTCTGCAAAATGTGTTCTATATTGGGTAAAGGATAATTATCTTTCAAAGAGACCTTGTTAAGATTTCTGAAATCTATATGAACCTACATTTCACTGTTTTTCTTTCTAACATGTACCAAATTTGATAACCATTAGGAATTTCTCAGATTTACAATCATCTTGGCATTGAACAATTTTATGATCTCTTTCTCAATGATAGGAAACAACATTGGATTAACCCTTCTCAATTTCTGTCTAAAGGGTTTCTCACTAGGTTTTATAGGGATAGTTTGTTGTATGATGGAGGTGTCATACTCTTTAAGATCCTCATAGATAAAGGAAAATACGTCAGTGTACCTCTCCATCAAATTGATATAATCCTCTTTTTATTTGACTGACAAGCTCTTTGACAACTTTATGATATTTGGGTTCTCTTCAGTCCCTATATTTTTATCTTCGATAGCATCATTAGTAGGCTTCATATTCGTATTCTTAGCAACATCATTTTGGTCAAACAACTTCTCTAGAGGGATCGGGCCTCTGGGGATATGATTACCCTTCAAATGAACTGTATCCTCTCCTGCCCAGGGATTTTTTATACTTCGTGTTTTCAGCAATTCCCTCTTGATCGTCTTCGACATATTCAAAGTTCTCAATATTATCATTTTCATTATCTACCTGAGTATTCACAAACTCACCATATAGCTCCAAAAATCTCTTAATTTGCATATAATCTTCAAATACCTGCAAGTATTTGGAATTATCTAGTATGGAGGGTTTGTTTATAATGTTAACCTTATACTTATTTTGGTTAGCAGTCGGAGTTTTGAATTTATCAGCAGCAACAACTAAAGAATTGGCCACTGTGTTTTCATATTTGGGAACTACTCTGATTGTATGCTCAGTAAAATAATTACCAAACACATCCCACAATTCATTTCTATAAGACATCATTCTGGGATGTATGGTTTGATAGTTGTCATTTACCTGATTTTTCACTAGCTCTAAGTCTCCCATGACTTGTATCATTTTTCCTCCCATTTTCTTCAAAGCATGCAGCCCTAACAATAAAGCTTCATACTCTGCAACATTGTTTGTACACTCAAAATTTAACTTATAAGATGGACTTTTAAATTCCCTTATGGGAGAAATAATATACGCACTTGCACCAGCACCAACCTTAGCCACTGATCCATCAAAATACATGGTCTAGGGACCTTCTTGTTTATGTTTATTCTCTAAATCTTCTTCTTTCTTTGTAGACTCTTCTTCCTTCTTAACTTAGATAGTTGCAGGAATTTCAAGATCATAGGGACAACCATCATTAAATAAAATTGAATAACCCAAGTCAGTATCAACAACATATATAGAATTATTATTTGATTTCTCTTGGATGCTAAATACATATGGGGATATTTTCTCACTCTATGACCTTTTACTCCCTCCATCCATATGAATGGTAGCATAGGACATGTCCATTTGCAGACTTCCTTTTAATCTAGAGGTCCAAGACCTTGATAGTAGCACACCAAATTTAGGAGGAATATCTGCTATGAAAAAATCCATTACCACGGTTTTAGAGGGAATTTATGTACAAGTTACTACCATATCTTTAATCACTCCAAGACATTTTACCTTCCTTGAATCAAAAGAGTAAAAATATTTATATAGCCCAGTAACCTCTAATCCCAAACTTTCTACAACTTCCTTTGGCATCATATTATAGGATGCACCAGAATCTAACATGGCACTGTGCACAACCATATCATGTAAATTTAGTCTTATATAAAAGGGGGAACTTCCTCCTCATCTCCATTTTAAATTTTAGACCCAAAGTCAATAGTAAGATCATCATCATTCAATTCTAAGATATCGATTTGAAATTATCCCCGATTCCTAGCCATACATGTTATCTTGTCTCTGTATTCTCTGTTTCTTAGCAATTCATTAAAAGGGATGGGGATTTTTACCTTTGAGAGTTATGTTTGCAGGTTGAAAGTTCAAACATTTTTTTCTCATCTATGAGTGCTGGCTGTTTAACTTATTTTTCCTTTTTCTACTTTATTTACATCTTCTTTATACATAATTTGTTCTTTTTTATTTTCTTTTTTCTTATCGGTGTTTTGTTGACTACTAGAAGGCTGATTTGGAATTATCCTTCCCTTATTGATAGTAACCTCTCTATTCCTCAATTGGATATTTCTTTCGACATCATCCATACCATGTAGGTAACCCCTTTGGTACTGTTCTGATTCTACCTCAAAATCCATATTATCGTCTTCTTGAACAAACATGTTATGTTTTGTTTCTGTGAGGTATATATCAGAATCCAAATCACCGAAATGATGGATTTGATCTTGAATAGGTCCATCCTCACCTTCATCATCAACATATTTTTCAAGGAAACGTGGTTGTATTTGTGGGTCATTTGGATTTCTAAGATTCCTTATATTCCTTTGTCTGATTTGTGGGGGTTTAGGAGGATTGGGTTTTCTGAAATTTGGATTCCTGATTTGGGGCTCATTTTGTTCTCTATTCAAAGGCTTGTTATCTATAGTCAGTTTATCCATCATTTTCTCCATTTCCTTCAATATCATATCAAATTTTATATCACTAGAAGAGGTGGAAACAAAAGTAGAAGGTACAAGTTCTTCCCTAATATTTCTTTTATCAGTTTATAATCTATGCTATCCTTCCACATGCCATGGTGTGGTATTATACTTCTAATGCATTTTTAAACATGTCAGGAAGACTAGTTGATTTCCTCTTTCTCACTAATAAAGCAAAATCACTTTCAAAATCATCAACATAGTGGAGTTTTGATGCGCCTACTATGGGTTTGATATCAGCAAGGATGGAGTTATATACTCTCATGAAACATGTTGGAAATTCATGGAAAAATTCGAAATCCCCTTTATTGAGACTATTATATTGGTATAGTACTTGTAATGGACTCTTCTTGTCATCCCACCTTTCTAAGAATCCATCCAAGAATGCTTGAAATGTACGAATGGATCCAGCAAGGAAATCCCTAAGCCACTAGCTTCCCCAGACAGGATTTGTGCAAATAGTATCATGCTAACATCTTCATAATCCAATTCTTCTAGATCAATGAAGTCATCAAATCTATCCACATGTTTTCTAGCTGATAAATTACCCTCTACATCATACAAGGTAATTCTTTGGTCATAATTCAGAGGGAGGTCATGCAATGCAGCAGGTAAGGCCAAAGGGGAAAATCTAGCCACCATTGTTCAAGGTGGATTTGGAACTACATGAGGAGTTTGGAAGGGTGGAGGGTTTTGAACAATTGGTGTGATATAAAGATGAAAGTTATGGAAATTAGGGTTCCTTACACCAGTTTTGTCAGATTTTTGAATGTTCTGCCAAAGAGATTCAACCAGAAATGAGTCTAATCTACTTGGATTTAATTCTATGTTATTTATGTCGATTTCTGATTTAGAATTTAATAGTGACCTTTCAAAATTAGTTTCCCACGCAGAATATTGAATGCTACGAAATTATTGAGTATATGAGTTTTCAAATTGGGGAATATCTAGTTGGTCTTTTTCTTTATTTCTAAGCAAATTATTTGGGTTATCCACATGTTACAATATTTCAGCATCGGAATTACCTCATGTATGTGGCCACCTCGAATCCATAATTCCTTTTGCAATTCGCTCAGAAAAAATCTGGAGTCGCCAGGGAAAATATACAACCTTATTCAACTACACGAGTCTCTGTTTTCCCACATAAACCCTTTCTTCTTGGAATCTTTTTCGTTTCTCCCAAGGATGATTTTTACTTTTGTGTCCCCATCAACGGCCCCAATTTTTTAGCACTCAGAATCACACCCAAGGTTGTCGAAGGTCAACCCTAAGGTAACAACAAAACCACTTTTGGAAAGGGAGTTGTATTATCCGTTTCTAGAGAGGGATATCTCATAGATATATAAAAAGGACAGATACAAACATGAAATGAAATTCAAAGATTATTGTGGTTGAAATAGGGTAAGGGTACATTGGGCTATGAAGTCACAATTATCAAGAAACACAGAGAAATATGCATGGAAAATGTCTGCAAAAGCAAGATAATACTTATGTTACGGTCAATATGTTTTTGGTCTGGTTATACAGAGGAAAATATGATAGTCCATTGATAAAGAGCACCAACTAGATCAATTTTCTGTTAACTTTTGTAGAAGCAATTTGTGAATATCTAAAACTATAGATAGAGCATAACAAGTATGAATTATGAAAACTATCACACACTTATCTGAGATATGAAAGAAAACATAATGGAAAGATTAACAAGAAAGACATACAAATAAAGGAGAGAAATCACATACTATAATTGAAAAATACACATGAATTTTTGCATTCAAAGATCAACATTCAGATCTGGAACTTTTATTAAAACCAGATCTCAAAATTACATAACACAAAAGTCTCACGGGTTTAAACCCTTTCTTCCTTGGCTGATGGTATACTTATAGTGTCTTAGACCCTCGATACCAACCTCGAAACAAGGTTGAAATTAGTTACAAATTGAGAAACAAACTTCCAATGAACTCTAACGGGCCATATTTTCCATGATTTTCCTAAAACAAAAAATAGTGGCAGTGATGTGCATGCTGGATTTAAACCAACAATCCCTCTTCAAGATTCTAGATCTCTTTATCATTCTACAATTTCTCCTTTGAACCTTGTCACACTCAGAAATGTCTTCATTGGCACAACTTGTATTTACTTCTTCCATAATTTTCAACTGCCTTCCATTGATCAGCAGGTGGCAGATCCACACAGATCATCTCCTTAGCCAATACCTTGATCTTTTTGTTTTGTGGATAAGAGAAATACGTAAATTTGGCACATGTAGCTTTAAATTCAAACAACATTTCAAAGTCTCTAGCTAATTTGTCAATCACAATTTTACCTTACAAGGATTGTTGTTGCATATCATCAAACTGTCTATGATCTAGTTTGCAATTTATTAATTTTTCATTACACTCTTTCTGAGAAAACATTCCTCCTTTCTCTTCACAAAAGAAAGGAATCCCTCTTTTGAATAAAGTATCAAAAATTTGAATGAATTCTTTAATCTGATTATGCATAACATCACTTTTTTCTTGAACTATTTCTAAATGATGATATTTATTCACCACTTTTTTTTCCCATGTGATAACCCAAATCTATCATGGATATTTTCTTTCCTGATTTCTTCTTCCGTCAAATTGTTCAAAAACCTAATTGCATTATTAGTTGTGTCCATGTGATTTTTGTTTAAGACCTACTTTACCTCCAGGACATTTTGTCTAGCTGCTAGTGTAACAATCTCTTTGTCCAAAATAAAATCCAAATAGGGCCTGAGCTTGGCTGACTCTGCTATCAGTACATCCCATATAATATGATTTGCTCCTTCTAAGGTTGGCTATCCTGAAACTTATTTTTTCAATTTGTTATTATTTTCTACCAACTCCTTACACTTATCTTCCAATTTATTTCCTTCTTGTTCTCTCTTTCTAGTTATGTCTTCAAAAATTTTATACTGGTTCTTTAAACCAGTGATTTTTAAATATCTAAGGCTTACCTAGGACATATCCTCGAAAGATTAATCTGCACCAGATTGTACAGAAGATTAAATAACTTGCAGTTGATGCCCCTTATCCTTTTCCTTTAGTTCCTTTTCCGACTCTTTTGGTTTTGTTTCAAAATAATTTTTCTTTTCAGCCCAAAGTCATGCATCAATGTCCCACTATTCTTCCTTTTCTTTAAATTTCAGCAATCAATCAGTTCAATATTCAAATCCTCTTTTTCTTTTTCAAATTTTGTCAGCTCATAGGTTTTTATAAGCCGAGTACATGGGATATTCAGCTTCCTTTTTAACAATTGAATTACATTTTCTTTTTCATTCAACAATTTTTGTGTGGAATCTCCCTTATCAACTTGACTATAAACCACCAATAATTCCACATGAAGCTTCTTAATTTGCATTTGGTGGGCCTTATTCTCCACCTTCTCCTTCCTAAGAAAATATTCAACTCTTTTCTTGCTAGACTGTAACTTTGATTCCTACAAGGTTGATTGTAACAAATCAGTATAAATAATATCACATGTTTCTCTTTGTAAATGGATCATATCAGTAGTAGGACTATTCTTCAAATTCATCCTCAATTCAACCACTTTATTTCCTACAGTCACTGCCAAATTTAATGTGTCTTTAGCTTGATCCCTAACAGTCACCAAGGATACATCATGACTAGACAATTTTCTCACTTCATCATACAAATTCAATTTTGCATGAAACGTTTTTTCACCCACATCTTTATATTTTTCTAGTAATTCAGTTGTGTACTTGTACTTATCTAGAGTTCCTATAGGAACGTTATCAAATTTGTACTCCTGTATTTCAAATGCTAGGACTTTGAACTTCACAAGTTTCTTTCTACCTTTATCCTTTTCAACCTATACAAACTTTCCTGGCTTTTCAATCTTTTGTTTCTTAGGCATTCTGGTAGTGTCTTCTTCACCTACATCCATGGCTTTTGAGCAATCTCTCTTATTTGCCTTTTTGAAAACATTGTCCAATGGAGTAACATGAGTAGTTGCAGTAACAATACTAGAAAGATCCTATGAGGAGGACAACTCCCAAGTGGGGATGAAAGTGAATCTTCTTGCATATCCTCACCATTATTTATATCCTTGGGATAATCCATCCAATTTGCTACCTCTGACAGTCCTGCCACCTCATAATACTCAAATGGTTTATTTTTATTTTCTTGTTTCCTATCTGAGATGACATGGTGAGGGTCATAATTAACTACAACCTCCATTGAAAATCCCATTTCTCGGAGCATTCTTTCGATCATTGGTAGAGATAATTTATTTTTAATGGTAAGAGGACCAACTGTTCATGGAAATTTTATTTTTGAAGGCTTCTTATATCTCAGGAAATTCCCATATTCAACTATTATCCTTAGTATGATCAATTCTAATGCAAACACCCGCACTGTCAAAAACAGTGGCATGACATAGGGTTGGTGAGCAAACCCATATCCCGTAATCATAGTATTGTTCTCAGAAAGGAAAATGTCTCGTACTCTTCTTTCAGGTAATAACTGCAATAGTTCTTTCATTTATGGGATTAATATCGGTAATTTTTCTTGAAAGAAAACAGTATATATTGGTACCATAATAAAATTCATAAACTTACAGTAACCTTTACTCATTTCATCTGTTATAACCATCTATGGGAACTGCAAATTATCTTCATTGAATGTTAAATACATTCTCACCTAAAAGATAGAAATCTAAAAGTTCCTGTCATGTCGAAGTTTATTAGCTAAGACCGGATGTTCTTAGCTAAAAACTCATCAAACTTAAGACATGATTCTTGCATGGACTGATTCAATTGCTCACATTCTACTTGGTCAGTGCTAAGGGATCCTATATTAGAATCAACAAGGGTTCTGTGATGAATTTATTAGTATCCATACCCAAAAATTGACTTGCCAAGGTTATCAGAGACTAGGTCTCATCATTACACAGGCTATAATCGATGGGAAAATGGTGGTTTAGCAACTGAGTTTTAAGTTTTGATCAGGTTTTGAGGAAAGTTTCTATTTTTCCTACTGAGGAGTCTCTGAGAAATATGACTAGGTTTTATTCTTTGTAATCCTTAGATGTTTAGGAAAAATTAGCAAAGATCAACAAATTATTTCAGATAAGAAGGGATTTTACTAGACAAAAAATCTCAGACCTAGATGCATCCATTATTACCCCTCAAAAGGAGAGTAATTACTGGCACACCACTCAACAAACTCTGGACAATTTGGGGTTTGTTGAATAGAAAAATAAAATAAATATGAGCTAAATACTCTATGAATGTCGATTCCATGATATTTTAGGATTTCCAATTTGTTTTTAGCGGTTTCTACATTATCATTTAGCAAGATAGTGTCGAATATTTCAGAGTCTTTATCCTCAAGGGTTTCTTCACCATTCTGGTACTCGATATTTCAAACTTCTAAATCTTCCATTTCAGCCATGAAATACTAGTTCAATCAGAGAAGGGAACCTTCCATGTCATTTGACAAATGGTTCGAAAATTTGTCCACGATGGCACCTTCTGCACGATTTGAATTCTCATTTTCTAGTACCGCAGAAAACAAAAATGGTTTGAATCCATGTTCTTTCCTTTATACTATTTTATTCCCCCTATCGACTATGCACCTTTTCTAATCAAATAGAAATTCATCCGTAGATCTAGCACTTTTTAATCTGAGCCCTTAAATCTTGATAACTGGTTACTCATATTATCCCATTCCCGCTATATCACCCTTCAATCTCCTCCTTTGATTTGAAAAACACCCCAAATCCAAACCGTCCACTTGTGCCTTCCACACCCTCACTAAAATCCTTCTTCATCGCTCTTTAAAATGGTGGAATCACTATCAACCGTTAATGTGGAACATACCTCATCAGGGCCATTGAAAGGTGGCACCATTTTAATATTCTATTGAAGTATAGAATATATTTGTTTGTGCACTTCTAATTTATGGAATTGATCTCATCCATTGATCAAGGCCACCTTACATCTCAGTTGTTCAAGCTGGAAGGTCCTACCAAATTATGCAATTTTTAAAAGTGATTCCCTCCGCGCATGTTCAATCAGTGGAATCATTCTCTGCCATAGATCTATCTCCAAATTGATCTCCATCGCTGAAACATGCACTCTCTTCAAACCATTCTACAGATTTGAAATGGGATCTTCCACAAGCACTTTATATCAGCAGAATTCACCTCTGCCATTGATCTAAACAATCTTCGATCTTGGCCCCTGAAACTTGCAGGTGTTTAAACGATTCTGTAGATCCAAAAAGTACTTTTCAACGTGCAATTCTGATTTGCGAAATACATTTTATACATCAATTTGATCTGACCATTGATTGGCGTCGTCAAAATACAACCCCTTTTACACCATTTTGTTGATCTAAAGATTTTATATCTCCCTGCATAATTGAACAATGAAATCATTTATGTTTGTGGATCTATTTACTTCTCTTCATCTAATGGACACGGGTATCTGCAAGTTAACCTGTCCCCTCTTATGCCAAAATTATTAAACATATTCACTTGGGCCTTTCATTTCCTTTGAGATATCTACATAAACTTCTCAATATTCTCCAGGGTTAGATAATATAAATTTTGACAGACCTTATTTCTCCTTTCATAGGTCTAATCCCCTCCAACTATTTGGGATAAAAATAGTGCTAACAGAGGTAAATAGCCATATTTGAGAAGTAGGTTTCAAACGGTTGCACTAGATTCCTCATGGATTGCTCATAAATGGATCTTGAATTTTTCTTCTTGGATATATGATGGGAAACACCACTTCCATATCAAGTGTCAGATGGAATCACTGAAGAAATGGAGGCAAACTGCATGGTAAAAATAGGTCTACACCAAGCAATTAGATTTTATGAATGAGTTGGAATTCATTAAAATGAATAAAATAACCAAAATAATAAGGATTTTACCTTGTTTAAAACTTTGTGATATACTCTTCAAAAGCATATGGTTGAAATCTAGATATATAGTCTAATTAGATAAAAATCCAATTTAAATTCCTAATACTCGTGTATAATTGAACTTCAAACACGATATTAGATAGACAAAATAGGAGACCATCACATTGTTCCAATCAATGATATGAGATTTATCAGCAATATATTTTTTATTAATGAGACATGAAAAACATCATGAATTTTTAATTATGGTGGTAGAGCCAGTTGATAATCTATAGGCCCCACTGTATATAATACTTAAAGGATACCATGTATTTGGGTACAATTTTGGCATATAATCATGTTCTTAAAGTACTTTTATTTGGTTTTATCCTTAAGAACACATGTTCCCCTGCATTGTATTCTTTAGTTGTATGTCTCCTATCAACGTAACTTTTTTTTCTGTCATGTGCAACCTTTAAATTCTGTTTTATTTTTCTTACCATTGTTTCCATATGTGTTAACATGTATAGACCTAAAACCATCTTATCTTCAATATTACCCCAACTCAATGGTACTTTACATTATTTGTCATACAATACCTCAAAATGACTCATTTTGAGACAAGCTTGATAATTCTTATTATATGCAAATTCCACTAAATGAATATAATCCTTCCATTTATCAGGTTGATTCATTACGTACATTCTTAGCATATCTTCAAGTATATGATTGACCTATTTAGTTTGTCCATCGATTTGAGGATGGTAAGTTGTACTAAAATTTAACTTTGTATCCATACCTTTAAATAATGATGTCCAAAAATTTGAGGTAAATTTTGCATCTGGATCAGTGATGACGGTCTTCTATATCCATGAAGTCTAAAAATTTCCTTCATAAATATGTCAGGGATATTTATAGCTTTATAAGTTGATTTTGTGGGTATAAAGTGTGTTTCTTTTCTTATATTATCTACTACAACCATAATGGAATCATGTTGTTTCCTTGTTTTAGGTATCCCAGTTATAATATCCATGGTTATAGTTTCTCATTTCCATTATGGATTGGGTAAAGGCTTCAATAAACTAGCTAGATGTTGATAGGCAGCCTTAACCTGTTGACAAGTAAACCACCGACCCACATAATCAGCTTCTTTGTTTTTCATAGTAGTCCATAAAAAGTATTTCTTTAAACTTTATATGATTTTTTGATATCCTAGATGTACAACATAAGGATTATCATGGAGCTCCATAAAAATAACTTGTTTCATATTTGAATGATTCAGTAGATCAATTTGGTTTTTGAATCACATAAATATTTTTGTATCAATCTGATATGTATTATCCTATGTGTTATCAAATATGTGGGTATATTTTCCCACCATCTTGTTACACTCAAAATCACTACATGATCTTGTTTTCAACCAAATTTTTAAATTCTGAGTCATACCCACTAATTAATACAATATGCATTTTTTGTTGTTGTCGACTCAATGCATCTAATACTATGTTTCCTTTCCCTTTTATATGTGTAATTTAAAAATCATACTCTCAGAAATGAAATCCATCTGACTTGACATGCATTCAATATTTTATGATCAAACATGTATTTTATCCCAATATTATATGTCAACAATTAGAATTTACTTCCCATCAAATAGTGTCACTAAATTTTAAGAGCATGGATGATGGATACCAATTCCATATTCTTGAAATATTGTAACTACGAATACTATTCTAAATGTATTTTATTGATGTACCCCTAGGGAGATGTCTATTGCTCCGTTGGAATGTTACTATTGTATTTGTTCATCATAGATTCATGAGGTAAATACTCCATTTTAATTCGGGTCATTGGTACCCTAATGAATATAACAAAACAATGTTTTGAAATTTCCTAGGTGAAGTCAGCCCAAACAACTTAGTGGGGCCGACTTCTTTAGGGTAAAAGTTAGTTGAAAAAATGAGTATAAATAGAGTGGTTGTGCTTATCATTTGAACACATACATGCTCACTTGTTTAGTGCATAGGATAGATAGAGAGAGACATACTAGAAAGGAGGAGGATTATATATTTTGGGTTTTTATCTTATACATCTTATACAAAGGAAGTTTTGTTGGGTTTTCTTCCCCTTGAGGATTTCCTAAGATAAATGTGTGTCTATCTTGTGATTTTGTTTCTTTGAGTTATTATGCATATGTTTTTTTTGTGAATTTGGATTAAACACTAATGATATATAGCTAAGCATATCAAATATTAACATGGAATCTGAGCTAGCATGAATAGAACAACTTTGACACGGTGAAACTCTCTCTCCTCTCCCTAAGGAAAGAAATTACGCTTTCTGCAAAATTTGGGATTTTGAATATCTTCTTGCATAGAAATATTTTCCTCCCTAGAGCACATATATTGATCCCTAGATCGAATTTTTTCAGTGAGTGAATATCCATGAAATCCAAACCCTATTTTGGCATGAACCTAAAAACTGCAAAAAAATAGAACCATAAATCTGGAGAAACTAAAACCTAGCAAGCAATTTTTGAAGGGTGAAGATTTGGGATCTCCAGAAATCAAGTGGACCAACCAAATCACCTCAGTTAAGTGCATCTCTTGGTAATTTCATCTTTTGATTTTGAGATATTTCAATTTTTAGTGACCTCCTGGATAAGATGGCCCTAAGCACTAAGCTTGAGGACAAGTTGGAAGGCATTGACAACTTCTGAGAATATAAGTATAGGATTATTCTCATTCTTAGAGAGAATGATATTGACAAATACATCATGGATGAATTTCTTGAACCAAAAGAAGATGGATATAAAGAGAAGCACCAGAAGGACCTGATCAAGGAAATGAGGATCACTATAGATTCTATCAAATATCACTTTATCCCTCAAGTGTCTTATAAAGAGACACCAAAGAAATGTATGAGGGAAGGAACATCAACAAAAAGATGAATTTGAGAGATAAACTGAAGAGTACCAAGATGAGTAAAGGAGAATCCATTAAAGATTAATTCATGAGTGTCTTTGAGTTCAAAGAACAATTAGATTCCATTGGAGACTCCCTTAATTAATATGAACTAGTCATGAATTCTTTCAATGGTCTCACTAGACCTTGGGAGTCATTCATACATAATATTCATGCCAGAAAAGAAAGTATGAATTTCGACATTGTATAGGAAGACTACATCCAAGAGGAATCTAGAGTAGCTAATAGAGAATCTCTACTTAAAAAAGATGATCAAGCTCTAGACACCCATACAAGAAGAAGAAGACAATCAAAATTCAATAAGGATAGTCAGAAAGAGTAAATACCTCCAGATAAGTTTCAAAGGAAAAGAGAAAATAGTCAAAAGAAGGAGTACTCCAAATATCAATGTTACAATTGTCATAAGATAGGACACCTTGCTAGAGAGTTTCCATTGAAGAAGAAAAACAACGAAAGACATCATGCTCATCTAGATGAAGATGACAATGAAGAAGAAGATGTAGAATAATATGTACTATTATATTCACTCTCTGGTTCTGTAATACCTGAAGAAGATACATGGATTATTGATAGTCATGATTCAAATCACATGACATGGAAGAAGAAAACTCTATCAAAACTTGAAGAAAATAAATCTTCTTGGAAAGTATGATTAGAAGATGACTATCAATGTCCCATCAAAGGAACTGGTGAAGAAAGATACAACATTGACTCTTGACTCTAGAAAATCCATGAATATGAAGGAAGTACTTTATGTAGCAAGTTTGAATAAGAACCTACCTTCCATCTCAACACTACATAAGAAAGGATATAGAGTTTCTTTTATATATTGACAAGTACTCATGTGGACCAAAGGAAAGACACTTTAAGATGTTGTGGTCATTGGTGAAGAAGAAGAAGGATCGTACAACCTCAAGGGACATCTCGAAACATCCCTTTCCCATGAGACCACTAGCTCAAGTGAACTATGGCATAGAAAACTTTCTCACACCAACTAAAAAGAACTACCATATGTGAGTAAGGTGGTAAAAGGTTTACCATATTTGAAAATTGATCATTAAGGTACTTGCAAAGGATGTGCAAGAGGAAAAAACATCAAGAATACATTTCCAAAAACTGAAACAAACACTAAAGGTACATTGGAATTAATTCATTCTAATGTATGTGGTCCTATGCACTCCACACCTTTAAGTGGATATGAATATTATGTCACGTTCATTGATGAATATTCAAGAAATACATGGATATACTTAATGAATAAAAAGGGTGAAGTGTTTGGGAAATTCAAGGAAGTCAAACCCTTGATAGAGAACCATTCAGAAAGAAGAATCAAGAAACTCAGATCAGATAATGGTGGAGAATATAGTTCAAAATAATTTGAAGCATTGTGCAAAGAAGATGGAATCAAGAGGGAACTAACCAATCCCTACAATCCCCAACAGAATGGTGTTGCAGAAAGAAACAATATAGCCATTATGGAAGCAATGAAGACAATCATTCATGGCCAATACCTTCACATGCATCTGTGGGATAAAGCAACAAGAACTACTGTGTGTGTGCAGAATAGATTATCTCATAGTGCTCTTGGATTCAAGAATGCTTAATAAATGTATACAGGAAAAAAACATGAAGTGATCCATCTCAAGATATTTGGTTGTCCAATATATGTTCATATTCTGAAAGAGAAGATAACCAAGTTGGACCCTTCTGGAAACAAGGGAATACTTGTTGGATACTGTGAAGTATCCAAATCCTTCACAATATAAATTTCAATATTCCATCATATATATATTAGTAGGGATGTACCATTTGATGAAGAAACATCTCTTAAGAAATTAAGAAGGTGTTAGCTTGAAGAAGTACATGAATAGGATGCACCTCCCATAAAGGTAGAAGTTGAACCCTCTCCTGAACCTCAGGAACTCCCTACTATGGATATATCTCGAAAGATAAAACCTTATTTGGTAAGAGAAATCATACAAGAAGCATAGAAGTATGGAGATTAAAATGGATCAACAAGAACAAGAAATAGATCAAATCCATTCTCCAGTTATGTAGCTTTGATGTGTGATATTGTATATCAAGAACACACTAGTTATGAGGAAGCTGCATAGAAGAAATAATGGGTGGAATCAATGATGAAAGAATACCAGTAAATAATGAAGAATGATGTTTGGGATATAGTACCCAAACTATTAAATAAGAGTGTTGTATCTTTGAAGTGGACCTACAAGATAAAACATGCAATTGATGGAAGTATTGAAAAGTACAAGGAAAGATTTGTGGCGATAATATTCTCTCGTAAAGAGGGAATTGATTATGAAGAGACATTTTATACAGTATCAAGGTAAACTTCCATTAGAACCATCATGGCACTTTCTTCCATGATGAAGTGGGATCTACACCAAATGGATGTAAAGATAACCTTCCTAAATGGTGTGATTGAGGAAGAGGTAAACATTAAACAACCACACGGATTTGAAGTCAAATAAAGAGTGAATCATGTATGTAAGTTAAAGAAGGATTTGTATGGACTAAAGAAAGATCCCAGAGCTTGGTATGGAAGAATAAATAGATTCTTGACAAGATTAAGATTTACCTAAAGTAAATTTGATCCTAACCTTAACATGAATGTTATGGATGATGAACGTGTCATACTATTGTTGTATGCAGATGATCTATTTCTGACAAGAAATGAGAAATGGATTGCAGATTGCAAGAAGGAGCTAACATAAGAATTCAAAATGAGATATCTTGGATTGATGCTGTTAGTTTTTTACCATTAAGATAGCATTATATTAGGATCTTTAACTGAGAGAATAACAAGCACATCAATCAAACACAAGAGACAATGAACACAATGTTTTTCCTCAGGGAAATGATAAATGGAGAAAACCCCGCAACTTTCTCAAAGATAGAATCAGATCCAAAATTAAAACCGCAAAATAGTAGGATGTTCTCCCAACAGCAGTAACCTCATTCTTTCTTGCCCTAGTGTCTTCTTCTTCCTCAGCTATGCACTACAATTGATTTTGAGTGAGTGTATGATAAATAGAGAGGATAGCTCTCTATTTATACTAATTCTTGACTTGAGAAAACCCTACTAGGGCCGAATTCTCTAGGAGAGTCTAATAACCCTAGTTCCCTAAAACTGTGGGGAATTTAACCCTTGACCAATAGGAGGGTTACCCATAATGACTTGACATGACTTGTTTACATTTTATAACCTCCCGATAAGAATATCAGGGCATGACATGACTCAAGTACAATACAGACACATCCCGGAATAAAAATTGGGTTACAATACATAAGAAATACAAGTGAATACATTCTGAAGTTACAATTACATCAAAACTCCCTATTCACTAAGAAGGTATTCTCTCAACACAATTTATCAGCACAAGTCTTCTTCTCTGTATCATCTAGATCATGATCGAGTCCTCGTCATCTTCAATTCATCTTCATCTTCAAGTGATCTTCATCATCGGATCTGGATCATCACTGGACATCATCACTAGATCTGGATCATCACAGGACATCATCATTGGATCTGGATCATCAGTGGACACCATCACTAGATATAGATCATCATTGCTGGATCATCATCACTAGAACATCATGGATGTTATCTCATGATTCTTCTCATCACAGGAAGTTCTATAGATCCAACCCTTTTTCATGTTGGTTGTAGGCCTAGCCTCCATGTAGGTCTTATTCAGTGCTTATATCTTACCCTAAGTCAGAATGTCCCACCCAGCACTTACATCTGACCATAAGAGGAACACATCCAACACCATTTCAGAAATGCATGCCCGACACTCACATTTGACCATGATAGGAACCAATCCAGTCATGTTGGAAAGGCCCATCACTTACATTCACTAGCATCATAGGACACAACTAATATCATATATGAAAAGGCATAGCACTCACATTCACCAACATGATAGGACACACCTACTATCATCTATGAAAAGGCTCAGCAGTTACCACCACTAGCATGATAGGACACAACTAATATCATCTATGGAAAGGCACAACACTCACATCCACCAGCATGGTAGGACACACCTACTACCATCTGTGGAGAGGCACATCACTTACAATCATCGGCATGGTAGGACACACCTACTACCATCTATGAAAAGGTGCAGCACTCACATCCACCAGCATGATAGGACACACTTACTATCATCTATGGAAAGGCCAACAATCACATCCACCAGCATGATAGGACACACCTACTATCATTTGTGGAAAGGACCTGCACTTACATCTGATCATGTGGGAACCAATCACATCAAAATGGCTCTCAGTCCCAGAGTGAGGATTCCTGGTAACTGACTAGGTGCCTCCATTCAAAGAATGGCAACAACCCTTATATCTGATCAAGTGGGAACACATCCCTCAATCACATCAGGATGGACATGCGCTCACATCTGATCATGTGAGAACACATCTCAAAGTCATATCATAATGGCCCTCAATCCTAGACCAAGTATTCTTGGTAACTAACCAGGCACCTCCATTCCAAGAATGAAAATAGCCCTTATATCTGATCATGTAGGAACCAATCCTACAGTCATATCAGAATGGCCAGCACTCACATATGACATGGAAGGAACCAATCCTCTCACCATGATAGAATGGCTCAGCCCTTACATCTGACCATGGAAGGAACCAATCCTCTCATTATGTCAGAATGGCTCATGGACTCATCACTTCCCCTTGGGCTAGACACTGGGGCTAGACAAGAAGAAGATTACTACTATCGAGAGTGCATCTTACTATTTTGGGGTTTTACATCTTATGTTGATTATATCTCTAAGGAAGTTGTGGGGTTTTCTCCATTTATGGTTTCCCTGATCAAAAACATTGTGTTCATTGTCTCTCATGTTTGATTGTTGTACTTGTTGTTCTCTCACTAAAGATCCTAACATAATGCTAGCTTAAATGTTGAAAAACTAACATGGAATCAAAGCTAACCTGAGAAGAAGAAACTGTGCAGCTACAGGAACTAGGGATTCCTAGTTTATGGATCTTCCTCCATGGATTTTAAGCAAAAGTAAGGTGGAATAACTCTCCTCCTTAGGGAACATCTTTCTATCGAAGCGGAATCCAATTCTGAGGTTTTTTAGTTTTGGACTTGTCACTGCTGTCAAAAATTAGGGCTTTTCACAGAAGAGGAATTTATCAGTGAGCGCAGGCCTGGATTGATCTCCTCCCCAAAATCGAAGTTAGGGACAAATTTCAAGGAATTTGGGTGGACAGAACTCCAGAAAAGAAAAAAACCTAATTTGCTCTTGAACCAGCTCTACAGGATTTTAGCTCAAGTTTCAGATCTGACATCTTGAACCTCGTAAGATCTAAAATATTTTGTATTTCCATTTGAGGTTCTTGGTTAAGATGTCTCATCATACCAAGCTTGATTAAAATCTTGAGGGAGCTCATAAATTCCGAGCCTGGAAGTATAGGATCTCCTTGGTCCTGGAAGAAAATGAGTTTGACTCCTACATCCATGAGGATGTTATAGTTCTAGAGGGAGATGAGGAAAATGCCTTACATAAGAAGAAGATGGTTATGGAAAAGAGGATCATTGCTGATTCTTTCAAGGATCACCTTATCCCATGGGTGTCCTCTCTGAATACACCTAAAGCTATGTTTGATGCCCTAACCAAATTGTTTGAAGGGAAGAACATAAACTAGAATATGATCCTGAGAAACCAACTGAAGAATGTGAAGATTCAAAATGCAGAAACAATCCAGTATTACTCCACAAGAGTTTCTCAGATCAAAGAGCAACTAGAAGCAGTTGATGAAGAAGTGGAAAATGCAGATATTGTAATGACTACATTGAATGGCCTTCCTAGGCCATGGGATTCTTTCATCCAAGGAATTTGTGCTATAAAGAAGTTATTCAAGTTCAGTAGACTATGGGAATATTACTCTTAAGAAGAATCTTGGATAGCAGCTCAAGAAGAGAAGATTGGAAGTGAAGACAAATCTCTCATGGTACACTCCAAGTCTCACTCCAAGTCAAGCAAAAGAAGACCTCATAGCTCCATAAGTAAGGACTCTCACAAAGATAACACTAGAGAAGATGTATCTATGATCATATGCTATACATGTGATCAAGCAGGACACTATGCAAGTAATTGTCCTAACAAATAGAAGATAATAAATAAGAGCAACAAAAGAAGACATCATGCTCATGTTGCAGCGGATGATGAACCATCTAGGAAGAGATCAAGATATGAAAGTGAAGATTCTTCAAGTGAGGATGAATATGTTCTGATATCTTCTCTCATAGGTAACATTAATCATGGAAGTGATGATTTTCTTATAGACAATGGGATTTCAAACATATTATTGGATTCAAGGAATCCTTTGTGAGACTGTCAGAACATGAATCACCTCACAAGTTAAAGCTAGGAGATAACTACCAGTATCCAATAAAAGGTAGTGGGGAATCTTCCTATAAATTAGACTCTATAAAGTCTCTAAAAATGAATGAAGTATTGTTTGTGCCAGGACTTAAGAAGAACCTTCTCTCCATATCAGCATTACATGCAAAAGGAATGCGGGTTGCATTCATAGATATCCAAGTCATCATATGGCCAAAAGGAAATACTATCAATGATGCGGTAGTGATTGGAGAATAAGAAGGAGGATTGTACAAATTGAAGGGCCATAGAGAACAAGACTTGGTCCATGAAACAGTAGATCCAAGTGAAATTTGGATTAGAAGGCTTGCACATGTGCATTACAGAGCACTACCTATTGCAAGCAAAGATGTCAAAGGTCTTCCAGAAATCCAAGCAAAACATGATGGGGTCTGCAAAGTATGTGCGAAAGGAAAGAATACAAAGAATACATTTCCAAGCAGGGAAAGCAAAGCAAAAGGAATATTGCAAATCATCCACTCCGATGTATGTGGTCCTATGTCATCAAACTCTCTAAGCGGGTATGCATATTATGTTTCTTTTATTGATGACAAAGTATTTAGTATGTTCAAGAAATTCAAATCCTTGATTGAGAACCATATTGAAAACAAGATCAAGACCATTTGATCAGATAATGGCAGAGAATTCACTTCAAATGAATTCAAAGAGCTATGCAAAGAATCAGGGATTAAGAGGGAGTTGTCCACAACAGAATGGGATTGCGAAATGGAAAAACAGAACTATCATGGAAGCTACAAAAGTAATGCTTCATGATCAAGACCTTCCTATGCATATTTAGGTAGAAGCTTCCAAAACAACAGTGTATGTACAGAAACATACTCCACATAGAGTACTCAAGAACAAGACTCCTGAAGAAGTCTTCTCTGGCAAGAAACCAAAAGTCATCCATCTTAGAAGACTTGGTCCATGAAACAGTAGAGCCAAGTGAACTGTGGATTAGAAGGCTTGCACATGTGCATTACAAAGCACTACCTATTGCAAGCAAAGTTGTCGAAGGTCTTCAAGAAATCCAAGCAAAACATGATGGGGTCTGCAAAGGATGTGAGAAAGGAAAGAATACAAAGAAGACATTTCCAAGCAGGGAAAGCAAAGCAAAAGGAATATTGGAAATCATCCACTCCGATGTATGTGGTCCTATGTCATCAAACTCTCTAAATGGGTATGCATATTATGTTTCTTTTATTGATGACAAAGTATTTAGTAAGTTCAAGAAATTCAAATCCTTGATTGAGAACCATACTGAAAAAAAGATCAAGACCATTTGATCAGATAATGGCAGAGAATTCACTTCAAATGAATTCAAAGAGCTATGCAAAGAATCAGGGATTAAGAGGGAGTTGTCCACAACAGAATGGGATTGCTAAATGGAAAAACAAAACTATCATGGAAGCTACAAAAGAAATGCTTCATGATCAAGACCTTCCTATGCATATTTAGGTAGAAGATGCCAAAACAACGGTGTATGTACAGAAACATACTCCACATAGAGTACTCAAGAACAAGACTCCTGAAGAAGTATTCTCTGGAAAGAAACTAGAAGTCATCCATCTCAGAAGAATTGGTCCATGAAATAGTAGAGCCAAGTGAACTTTGGATTAGAAGGCTTGCACATGTGCATTACAGAGCACTACCTATTGCAAGCAAAGCTGTCGAATGTCTTCCAGAAATCCAAGCAAAACATGATGGGGTCTGCAAAGGATGTGTGAAAGGAAAGAATACAAAGAAGACATTTCCAAGCAGGGAAAGCAAAGAAAAAGGAATATTGGAAATCATCCACTCCGATGTATGTGGTCCTATGTCATCAAACTCTCTAAGAGGGTATGCATATTATGTTTCTTTTATTGATGACAAAGTATTTAGTAAGTTCAAGAAATTCAAATCCTTGATTGAGAACCATACTGAAAACAAGATCAAGACCATTTGATCAGATAATGGTAGAGAATTCACTTCAAATGAATTCAAAGAGCTATGCAAAGAATCAGGGATTAAGAGGGAGTTGTCCACAATAGAATGGGATTGCGAAATGGAAAAACAAAACTATCATGGAAGCTACAAAATCAATGCTTCATGATCAAGACCTTCCTATGCATATTTAGGTAAAAGCTGCCAAAACAACGGTGTATGTATAGAAACATACTCCACATAGAGTACTCAAGAACAAGACTCCTGAAGAAGTCTTCTCTGGCAAGAAACTAGAAGTCAGCCATCTCAGAAGTGTACATCCACATTCCAAAAGAGAAGAGGACTAAATTATATCCTTCGGGAAAGAAGGGTATATTTGGGGATACTCTGAAAGCTCAAAGGATTATAGAATATATTTTCCAGGATACAAGAAGATTGACATCAGCAGGGATGTGACATTTGATGAAGACATAGCTTACAACAAATCCAGAAAGAGACCCATTGAAGAACCTGAAGAAGAAGAAGCACCCAGAATTCATGATACAACCATGAATGAAGAAACTCGAGAAGAAGATCAAGAATTTGAAGAACCACAAAGACCTGTAGATCCACCTCTGGAGAAGAATCCTCATAAGAAGAAACCTTCTTGGGTATGAGAACTTATCCAAGGTGTGGAAAGATATGGGGCTCCAGAAGAAAATCACAGAGAAAGAAAGAGGACCAGATCTTGTTCTGGGTATGTAGGCTTACTATGTGATTTAATTGATAAAAAACCTTCAAGTTATGAAGAAGCAGCAGAACGAAAAGAATGGAAGGATGCTATGATCAAAGAGTACCAATCGATCATGAAGAATGATGTTTGGGATGTTGTCCCAAGACAAGATGGGAAATCAGTTGTAACTTCCAAATGGATCTACAAGATCAAACATGCTGCAGATGGTAGCATTGAAAAATATAAGGCAACATTTGTAGCTCGAGGTTTCTCTCAGAAAGAGGGAATAGATTATGAAGAAACCTTTGCACCTATAGCCAGATACACTTCGATCAAATTAGTACTTGCTTTGGTTGTAGTGATGAAATGGAAGATACACCAGATGGATGTCAAGACTGCTTTCTTGAATGGTGTAGTGGAAGAGGAAGTGTATGTAGAACAACCACTCAGTTTGGAGACACATGACAGGGAGTCTCATATATGCAGATTGAAAAAAGCCCTGTATGGTTTGAAACAGGCATCGAGGACATGGTATGGAAGAATTGATAGATTTCTATCTAGTTTGGGCTTTACCAAGAGTAAAGTAGATTCCAACATTTACTACAGGGTTGAAGACAACAACCCAGTGATGCTTCTACTATATGTAGATGATCTATTCGTGACAGGTATGGATGGGTTGAATACTGATACAAAGAGAAATCTTGATGCCGAGTTCGAGATGAAGGACTTGGGTATGATGCATTACTTTCTTGGTATGGAGGTGTGGCATAGTGTGGATGTAATATTCCTTGGACAAGGGAAGTATGCAATAGAGATCCTGAAGACATTTGGGATGATGGAATGTAAGACTATGGCCACACCTATGGCATTGAACTTGAAGCTATGGAGTGATGCTTCTTCAGATTCAGTTGATGCTACGATGTATCGTTAGATGAATGGGTCATTGATGTACCTAATAAACACAAGACAAGACAATTTCTTTTCTATGGACACCTTGAGCCAGTTCTTGATAGATCCGATAAATGTTCACTTGATTGTTGCAAAGCATATTCTAAGGTACCTGAGGGGTACAGTTGATTATGAGCTCAAGTACGATGTGAATCAGAATATTACCCTAGAGGGTTATGTTGATTCAGATTGCAAAGGAAGTGCCATCGATAGGAAGAGAACTTTAGGGTGTTGATTCAGTATGGTATCAGGTATGATCTCTTGGTTTAGCAAGAAGCAATCCTGTGTGGCACTGATTACAGCTGAAGCAGAGTATGTCGTAGCTTGTTGAGCTAGTTGTGAGGCAGTATGGCTGTGGAAGCTACTGTTTGATTTATTTGATCTCTAGATGAATGCTACTTGTATACATTGTGACAACCAGAGTTGCATAAAGTTGTCAAAGAATCCAGTGTTCCATGACAAGTTGAAGCAGATCGAGATCAAATATCACTATATCGGGGATATGGTGCAGAGGGGAGCAGTGAAGCTCTAGTATGTTGCGATGGAGGAATAGATAGCTGATGTGTTGATGAAGCCATTAGCCAAAGTGAAGTTCAAAGTACTTCAGGGAGAAGCTTGGGGTTCTCCAGATCGAGGTTTCCTCCAAGGAAAGTGATGAGTCCCAAATCCATTCTGATGAGCAGGTTAGATGTAAGGGTTGAGCCATTCTGTCATGGTGAGAGGATTCAATTCCTTCCATGTTGGATATGAGTGCTAAGATCCAAATCCATTCTGACGAGTAGGTGAGATGTAAGGGCTGAGCCATTATGTCATGGTGAGAGGATTCAGTTCCTTCCATGTCAGATATGAGTGCTGGCCATTTTTTCGAGTAGGACATATGTAAGGGAAACTACCACTCTCCAGGAGAGTGGAGGCACCTGGTTCATTACCAGGTAGCTCAGTCTAGGACTGGGGGCATTTCTGATGAGGGTGTAGGATTTGGCTCCTTCCAGGTCAGATGTGAGTGCAGGCCATTGTGTCATGGTGAGAGGATTCAGTTCCTTCCATGTCAGATGTAAGTGCGGGCCATTCTGTCATGGCGAGAGGATTCAATTCCTTCCATGTCAGATGTAAGTGAAATCCATTCTGTCATGGTGAGAGGATTCAATTCCTTCCATGTCAGATGTAAGTGTGGGTAATTCTGTCATGGTGAGAGGATTCAGTTCCTTCCATGTCAGATGTGAGTGCAGGGCCTTTTTGATGTGACTGTAGGTTACTACATGATCAGATGTGAGTGTTGGGTGTACCTTTCTGACGAGTAGGTCAGATGTAAGTGCTGGGAAAAGACCTACCTGATGGCTAGGCATACAACTAGCATGAAAGAAGGCTAGCTCTGTAGAACTTCCTATGACAATATAGCACACATGATGATGACCAGATGAGATCCATATCGAGCTATGATCCAAATCCAGTTATGATGACTCTGAGAGATCCAAATCGAGTGATGGTCTAGATCTAGCCGTGATGATCTAGATCGAGTGATGATCCATATCCAGTGATAATGATCCAGATCGAGTGATGATCCAGATACAGTCCAGTGATGTTGATCTAGATCGAGTGATGATCCATATCTAGTGATGTTGATCCACATCGAGATGATCCAGATCGAGATGATCCAGATCCAGTGATGATGTCCCATGATGATCCAGATCGAGAGATGATCTAGATCCAGTGATGATGATCCAGATCAAGAGATGATCCATATTCAAAGAATGAAGATGAATTGAAGACTCATAAGACTCAAGATGCAGATGACGAGATGATCCAGTTGATACAAATAAGAGGACCAGTGCTAAAAATTGTGTCGGAAGAATACCTTCCTAGTTAAGAGGGATTGTTGATGTATTTGTAACTTCAGAATGTATTCATCTATGTATCTTTTGTATTGTAACCTAATGTTTATCCTGGGATGTGTCTATTATGTAATTGAGTCATATTGTCATTCCCCAATGTTTCAATCAGAAGAATCAATAATGTAAACAAGTCATGTCAAGTCATAGTGGGTAGCCCTCCGATTGTGTAAGGGTTAAAGTCCCCGCAATTTCGGGGCACTAGGGTTATTAGACTCTCCTAGTAGAGGTCGGCCCTAGTAGGGTTTTAGTCATGTAGGGATTAGTATAAATAGAGAGATGGGGTCTCTATTTAGTACACATCACTCACACACTCAAGTGTAGTGCATAGTTGAGGAAGGAGAAGACAATGGGGCTAGACAAGAAGAAGATTACTACTGTCGGGAGTGCATCTTACTGTTTTGGGGTTTTACATCTTGTGCTGATTCTATCTGTGAGGAAGTTGCGGGGTTTTCTCCATTTATGGTTTCCCCGATGAAAAACACTGTGTTCATTGTCTCTTATGTTTGATTGTTGTACTTGTTGTTCTCTCAGTAAAGATCCTAACATAATGCTAGCTTAAATTTTGAAAAACTAACACTTCTTATGTAAGGCCTTAGCCTCATCTCCCTCTAGAACTGGAATCGCCTCAGTGATATAGGAGTCCAACTCATTTTCTTCCAGGACCAAGGAGATCCTATACTTCCAGGCTTCAGAAGTTATCAAATCCCTCAAGCTTTTCATCAAGCTTGGTATGATGAGACATATTAATATTGAACCTCAAATGGAAATACAAAATATTTAGATCATACCAGGTCAAGATGTCGTATCTGGATTTGGAGTTGAAATTCTGCAGTGCTGGTTCAGGAGAAGATTAGCATTTTTATTTTCTAGATTTATGTCCAACCAAATGCTTTGATATTGATCTCTAAATTTTTATTTTGAGGAGGAGATCAATCTAGGCCTGGGATCACTAAAAAATTCCACTTCTATGGAAATCCCTAATTTTCGGCAGCAGTGTCGGGTCCAAAACTGAAAAACCTCATAATTGGATTCTGCTTTGACAGAAAGAATGGCCCTAGGGAGGATAGTTATTCCAAACTTATTTTGCTGAAAATATGTCAAGAGAGATCCATAAAGTAGGAATCCCTAGTTCCCGCAGCTACATAGTGTCTTCTTCTCAGGTTAGCTCTGATACCATGTTAGATTTTTACCATTGAGCTAGCATTATATTAGGATCTTTAACTAAGAGAATAACAAACACATCAATCAAACAAAAGAGACAATGAACAAAGTTTTTTTCCTCAAAAAAACCATAAATGGAGAAAACCCCTCAACTTCCTCAGAGATAGAATCAACACCAAAAGTAAAACCCCAAAACAGTAAGATGATCTCCCGACAGCAATAACCTCTTTCTTTCTTGCCCCAATGTCTTCTTCTTCCTCAAGTATGTGCTACAACTGAGTGTGAGTGAGTGTATGATAAATAGAGAGGCTAGCTCTCTATTTATACTAATTCCCAACTTGAAAAAACCCTACTAGGGATGACTTCTCTAGCAGATTCTAATAACCCTAGTGCCCCGTAACTGCGGGGACTTTAACCCTTCACCAATAGGAAGGTTACCCACAATGACTTGACATGAATTGTTTACATTATATAACCTCTCGATAGAAACATCGAGGAATGACATGACTCAAGTACATTACAGATGCATCCCAAAATAAACATCGGGTTACAATACATAATAAATACAAGTGAATACATTCCAAAGTTACAATTACATCAACAAATGCACTATTTTCTCAAGATGGAATTGTGGCAGAGCCGAGAAGTAATCTTTCTGAACGAAGGAAAGTATGCACTGTAAATCTTGAAAATATTTGATATGTTGGATTTTAAATCTATGGCCAGACCTAAAGATACCAACTTGAAGTTGTTATCTGATGAATACATGGACATATATATTCTTTGTTGTGAACACCTTGAATCGGTATCTAGTAAAACCTAGACATGTTCACCTGATAGCTGCAAATCATGTGATGAGATACCTAAAAGGTATGATAGACTTTGGACTATACTATGATAGATATCATGAATACATATTTTATGGATACTCTGATTCAGATTGGGAAATAAGTGTCGTTTTAATGTCCCAAAAAATTGAAAATATTTTTTTCTTATTAGGAGAGTCAAAACTACCTATGCTGGACATTATTTGAACTTGTGGAATGTGTCGTACTCTATTTATACTATTGTATCGTCGTAATTTGTTCTTATGTCCTGATTCCATATTTTCAGTTGTGATTATTATTGTATTTACTTACGTTGTCATAATGTTGATTACTGTGTTGTTATGTGGTTATGCATTGATGTGCAAGTTAGTTATTTGATTACGTACTTCATTGATTGTAACATGTGCTTACTGTTGTATACATTATTCTAACTTAACTTTGTCCTTGGAAACAAAGGGGTGGAGTGGTGGAACTAGTTCCCTTGTACCCATATGAGTGGTAACAGTTTCTACTTGTCACATCGATCTTACTTAGTTCTGACGAACTAATGCATTTCTATCTCATTTCTGTGCAGGTGCACTTGGCGACAGAAAACTTGTTCATAAAGCTTAACGGATAAGGTTGACCATTTTGGTCACTCACACTAACCTTTGCATATCTATCATAGTGACATTACAGTAATTTTTATTATTATCATTACAAATTTTAGGATAGTGACGTGATCACTACCGTACTTATCCTTTGTATGACACTTAGTTACTACGGTATAAAGGCTTATAAAGTTGTTTTATGCTTAACCTAGTATGAGTGCATATTTTTAAGATATGGTTCTTATGGTTGGAAAAAGAGATTTTGTGAAAAACATTAGTCTAGAATATTCCATGGAATATTCCATATGCCATGGACTTATGGCATAGGCCTAAGTAAAACGATGCAGAATATGGGGTTTATGCATTTGGAAACAAGGTTTGATAGAGTGACCATAACTATAGGAAATATGGGTTTTGTAAATGTTGATGGAGGCCATGGTGGTGACATCAATGCGCCTTGGGATGTGTGGAAACTGAGCTTAGGGATTGGCCCAAGCGATAGTGTGGGTTATTCGCAGCCTTGATATTGGTGCTCTGCTCCTGTGCAGTGTGAAGGAATGTGATTTCGATGGCTTGACAGGTATGTGGATTTTCTAATTTATTAGCATCATTTATTGATTTGGTTTGCATATTAAACATAATTCTCATTGTGGCTCTGCTCTGTTTCAAGGGTGGCAAGAATATGCATGGTCCGTAGCTCGTGGGAAAATCCATACCCATTCGAGTACGCCTACTGTACAAGTGTTTATGTGTTCCCTCGTTTCTTCGTGGTATGATAGAGCTTGTTGGTTGTCGTGGGTTTGGATTATTTGTCTCTGGTTTCTAATGGTTGTGTTTTTGGATGGGGTTTTACTATAACTTAATGGAAATGTATTTTGTAATGCAATAGGCTTGGGGTTTTTCTTGTTGGGGTTTTGAATTCTTTCAAGCCTGAACTTTAAATGTATTGGGATTTATAATTGGGTACTATGTGCAGTAAAAAGGGCCCGAGTAAATATCAATAGGATCTGTGTATCTATGAATAATGTTTTGATTATGTTATTGGTGGCAGCACCATTTCTTGCAATGGTGCAATGGCAGGGTTTGAACGACTGCAGGACTCCTTAATGATTTTTTAATGACTTTTTTTATATATACATGCTGCGTCAATTTGTATGGTTGTTATTCCTATTGGATTGTGTGGTTTTGTAAACTTTGCTTGGATTAGTTGTATGGGTGAATGCGTGACATCGTTATGTCTTTGAGGGCATGTCATATATGGAATTGGAATTTCCTGCCATGGTAGTTGCGATAGCATATTGGATTCGAACTTATTGTTTATGTTTATGATGCATATTTAAATATATAAGGGCCAACTGTGGGTGTAACCATTCGTTGGAAAACATCGTTGTTTTTAATTCGTTGGTAGGTTTTATAACATTGGTAATTTTAACAGACTGTTCAATTATGCATGAGTTCAAAGCCATAGATTAGAATGTGGATATTTAATTGGGTCTTTTCGACCTCTGTGTAAATAATTTATTTTTCATTTAATACAGCATGTGTATATGTAATATATTGTGTCTTTGTTAATAGAAAACTACTCTACAGGAATCGATCCTAGGTCGCTTACGGCGATGAGGTTCTAATCTTATATCGATGCGATTTGGGCTTAAATCCCCACAGGAATCGATCATGTGACCTTTGTGCAATTATATCTATATTTTTATTGCATGTTGTATATATAATTATTGTTGATTTTATGCATTAGGATTTTGTTATGGAATACAATTATTTAATGTGATTCATAGATATTTAAGGGTTAGCTTATTTAAACTTGTAATGGATTTATTATGTGGATAATTTATTTACTATATTATGTTTTTTTGGAAGTAGTTGGTAGAAATAAATAGTGGACCATTAGATGGTCTTGATACTTGATCTGTAGCTTTGTTTTATGATAATATTTGATTAATGAAGAATGTTAATGTTTATCCTTATTCTTGGTAGGAATATGTTTATACATACCTTGAGAGGTCTTTGCTGGTTTTTCTTACTGTACTGTATTTTATATTTAGGTTTTGTTTGAAGCGTAAAGTTGAGCTAGTATTTCACTCCTAAAAATATCTTTGTTGGCAATATGAAATAAGCCATTAGAGTTCATAGGATCATAAACATAAAGGAACTGACAGAATAATTTCCAGGTTTTAGGAAAACAAAGTGTATGCAGTAAATAAATGCAGAACTAGATATAACATAAATAAACCCTAACTATTTCTTAAACAAGAATAAATTTTTAGATATAGGGTTTATTGTAAAATTCAAACCCTTAAAATATTTTGACAGGAAAACAGTGGTAAACATAGAGTTATAATATAACATAAACACTTTCATAATATAACCAACAATTATTCTAGATAATGAAATAGGAAGTCAAGATATTCATACCTGAAAGGTGAAGCTATTCCAATGGCTGAAACATGCACACTCAATTACCCAGGATTAACAATTCATAGGAATATCTGACCTCTGTATAAATGACTGAATCACTTGGGAACTACCATGTTCCACCCAACCATGACTCGGAACCGTTCCTAGTTTTATTTCGGATCCCCCCGTTCTGGTTCCAGCATGCAAGTAGCTTCAGAGCTCCTAAGGTAACGCTTCCCTAACTGCTGTATCAGATCTAGATCAGTTCTCCTTTTTCCTCTTAGGAAAAATGTTCTCCAAGAACTTTCTTGAGAATATTCAGGCAGAATAATGACTCCAAAAAGATGGAAGACATCCCCAAGCCTCTCTTTGGATTGGGACTTTATAGACATACTTTTCAGTCAAATAGGGTTAAATCAATAATCATTTGATTTCTTGATTTAACCATTTTTTTATTTAATGTGGGTACTTTAATATTTTAACTTAGGAACTTTGAACTAGTTCCTAATTGGAATTTTGTAGGTATTATAAAATTTAATTTTCTCTTAGTAATAATAATAATAGACGGATCTTTACCTTCTTTCTTACATTATTAATATTATTACTATCCTTATTCTTTATACATACCATGTATAAAATATATAATAATATATTATTTGCTAGCATTTGTCTTAGGGTATCACATATTGTTATCTCTAAACTTATGACACTTTATTCATTAAGGTCATCAGGTAGGTGGTTATGCCTACAAGGCTAGGAAACTCTAAACATCCTTGCATGTTGGATTCCCTCATATAACATGGTAGTTCCTGAGTATTTGATGAGAATATAGAAATTCAAAATTTCATTTAATCACTTATAAATAAGTCAGATGAGATCACTATTTTTCTCAAGTCATTTTCACTTGACATAATTAATTATTTCCAGTAACTCCTAGTGCTTATCCAGAGCCCATACTCAACTCTATAAATAGGGAGTTACAAACTTAGTGCAATTCCAAATCCCCTCGCTCAACATTAATGCTAGGATGTACTTGTAAGATACACCTAGGGATACAATGGCCATGGATACGATGTTGTAGAGCTTATGCTCAACATCAACATGTAAGTCTCCAGGGCTTATTCCCAACACTTCCAAATTGTCTTTTCATGTTTTCCAGAGATTCACGCTCAACACAAATGTCTCAAAACTCATGTTCTCCAAATCTCTTGCTCAAAACAAATATAAGTACGCAAGTGCGCTAGAGGTTCTTGCCAAAAAAAAACCACCAATTTATTCATGTGGTCCAGAGCTGCTCGCTCAACATAAAACATCTCATCAACCATGTGCTTCAGGGTCCATGCCCAACACAAACAAACACATATATATCATATGCAATTGGCTTATACCCAATATATCAAACAAATCATCATGTTCATATGCACTGGGGTCTTTGAACCAATATATCAAAATAAAACATCAAGGTAATATCACAACCAATGGGGCTCATTCCCATTAGTGCTAGGTCCAAAATTCAAGATATTACATCCCTCCCTGCTTAGAACAACACCATCCCTGGTATTCTAGGGACTCGAAATGAAATCATGAAATAAGGTGGGGTAAGCCTTTCTCATGGTGGATTCATTATCCCAAGTAGCCTCATCAACTTCAAAGTGATTCCATTTCACTTTCAACTGGACTATTGTGCGCTTCCTGAACTACACCTCTCTCATGTCCAATATATGAAGAGGTTCAATGGAAAACTCCCCTTTAGGTTACACCTATAATAAGGACCAATCAATAACATGTTTAGTATCATAAAAATATTTCTTTAATAATGATGCATGGAAAACATTATGGACTCTTATGTGCACAGGTAATGCTAGTTCATATGCCACTCACCCTCTCTTGGCTATTATTTTAAAGGGTCCACAAAACCTAGGTACTAACTTACCGCACCTTCCCAAGCTCTACGAGCTCCGTTTTTCTTTCAATTTCAAGTAGACATGGTCGCATATTTGATAGTATTTATCTTTTCTTTTCTTATCTGCGTAGCTTTTTTGGAGGTCTTGTGCTTCTTTAAAATTCACTTGGACCTTGGTAACCAACTGTTTCAAGTCTTTGTTACATCTAAATCTCATCATCATCATGTGATGAGATCCCAAACTTCAGTATTTTCCCTTAATCCCAAATTGTGAAGTCATAATATTGGTCCAGACATCAAATGTACTTATGAAACTCTAGCACCACCTCTAGCCTTTAGTCAAAAAGAGGTACCTTCTTCAAACCTTCCTGTAATGCTTTTGCAGTAAGCGGTGTCACCACCTTTACCCTTTGTTCAAGGCACGATTCTTTCCTATCACCGCTCCGTCTCAGTGAGGAAGAACTAGTTCCCTTGGTAAAAAGGAAAAAAGAGATGTTCTCATGAAGCTTCTCCAAAGAAGGATTCATGTCACCCTTAACCCTGCTCACTATGTCCATTTGGGCTCGAGATCCATCCTTTGGGGATCTCTTATCCACCTTACCCACCAATTTCTCAACCATCTCTATCCATCCCAAGCCTATAAAAGTAGGCTCATTCTCCATGGTTGAGGAGAGAGTAAAGATATGTTGTTGCTTTGATATTCTAACCTAAATCAGTTAAATTATCTTGAGGGAGCAATTTGGAGCTATTGCAAACGAGATGTTGGCTTTGAGAAGGAGTACATCGACACTAAGGCATAGGTTGTAAACTTCTTCTATATTATTTAATGCAAAATTGCTTCCTTTCCCATAAACTCTATTGTGTTATTATTGTATATTTTATTGTTTAATTCCTTAGTCATCAACATAGAATACTATATCATATTCTAGTGCTATTTGATCTTGTTTGTTATTTTCGTGTGATAATGCAGGTACAACCATGAAGAATTATCATTACAGGAAACATCTATACTATTACATCAAAGAGACTGATTCCATATCTCCACCCATTTTAGGGAATGTATTCCAGTATTGTTTTGTACCATTTGTTCTAGATATGAACCATTTAGACTAGAGGAACAACTCCTATTTGCAGGAGGTGCAAAATTCCTAGCTACAAATATGGCGAATCCACTAGGGAAGAGCTTCAGCTGATCTGATCGTCCTTATTTTTTTCAAACACTTTTCTAAAATCCAAGCTCCAGCCTTTTATCAATTCAATCAGTTCCACTAGCTAATATAGTGGGATTTTGGTTTGGTATCATCAGATATTTTTAGATTTGGATTGTTCTAACTTTTTGTGCTTTCAATTACTACTAATTCCTTATTTAAATTTCAGTTGCACACTGACTAATTTTGCTTCTTTCACTTTTTTGTTTTGTGTTGGAAATATACAGGGAATCGCGCATGCATAGTGGGCAGTGAGTGGTGCCACCACCTGGACTCGGTGAGAAGAATGTGGTGCCACTGCCTATGATCAGCAATTAGGAAGCGATTCTCTCTCAGAACCACTCTATCAGTGACCCTCTAGAAACGGTGCCAGGTAGGCTTTTCCAAACTTCTTTTTCAAAGTTTTTTGTAAATTTGTTTGTTTAGTTTCTTTCAGTTCTGAGTGTTTGGGTTTGTTTTGAAAGAGATATGAGTGTTTGAATGTTAAACTGGATGTGGTAAAGGGCTTATTTTGTTAAATTCAAAGATCTAGGATAGACTCATCTTTTCATTTTCTTGTATGCTTGGATTTAAATTTTTCAAAAGGACTGTTGTTTGAGATCTTAGCATCAATTAGATATCAGTCTTATTGTTTGATAAATATGAAAAGAAATACTTTCTTGATTGGTTGCTTGTTTTCATTTTTCATTAAAGCTTGTGAAGGACTTCTTTTTTATTTGAAAAAGAAATTTTTTTGTTGAGAATTGTTCATATTTTTTTTAGGATGAATTATTGGACCTCTGATTATCCTTATAAGATTTCAGACCTCCATTTTTCTTCTCTTTCTTTTACATTCTGATCTCATCAAAAGAAAAAATATTAGTCATTTTACGTTAGATATTGTTAGAATTTCATCATTAAGCTAGCAATACATTAGGATCTTTAATTGAGAGAATAACAATCACATCAATCAAACACAAGAGACAATGAACATAGTGTTTATCCCCAGAGAAACCATAAATGGTGAAAACCTCGCAACTTCCTCAGATATAGAATCAGCACCAAAAGTAGTACCCAAAATAGTAAGTGATCTCCCGACAGTAGTAACCTTCTTTCTATCTAGCCCCAATGTCTTTTCCTTCCTAAACTATGCGCTACACTTGAGTGTGTATGAGATGTGTGATAAATAAAGAGGCCAGCTCTCTATTTATACTAATTCCTGACTTTACTAAACCCTACTAGGGCCGATCTCACTAGGAGAGTCTAATAACCCTAGTGCCCCGAAACTGTGGGAAATTTAACCCTTAGCCAAAAGGAGGGTTACCCACAATGACTTGACATGACTTGTTTACATTATAGCTCTTCCCGATAGGAACATCGGGGCATGAAATGACTCAAGTACATCCCAGAATAAACATTAGGTTACAATATATAATAAATACAAGTGAAATACATTTCGAAGTTACACATAAATCAACACTCCCTTTTAACTAGGAAGGTATTCTTTCGACACAATTTTCAATACAAGTCTTCTTCTCTGTATCTTCTAGATCATCATCAAGTCCTTGTCATCTTTAAGTCTTCTTCATATTCAAGCCATATTCATATTCAAGTCATCTTTATCATCGGATCTAGATCATCACTCGATCTGGATCATCACTAGACATCATCTCTAGATCCGGATCATCACTGGACATCATCACTGGATCTAGATCATTACTCGATCTGGATCATCACTGCTGGATCATCATCAGTGGATCTGGATCATCATCAATCGATATGGATCATCATCACTCAATCTGGATCATCATTGGGTCATCATCATAGGTGCTATCTCCTGATTCTTCTCATCATAGGAATCTCTATAGAGCCATCCCTTTTTCATGCTAGATGTACATCTACAGAGCCAGTCCTTTTTCATACTAGATGTATCATCACAGAGCTAGTCCTTTTTCATACTAGATGTGGAACACACACATAGCTAGTCCTTTTTCATACTAGATGAGTCTTCATAGAGCTAGTCCTTTTTCATACTAGATGTGGCACACACACAGAGCCAGTCCTTTTTCATACTGGATGAGTCTTCACAGAGCTAGTCCTTTTTCATACTAGATGTGGCACACACTCAACTCTAGTCCTTTTTCATACTAGATGATTCTTCACAAAGCTAGTCCTTTTTCATACTAGATGTGGAACACACACATAGCCAGTCCTTTTTCATACTGGACGAGTCTTCACAGAGCTAGTCCTTTTTCATACTAGATGTGGAACACACACAGAGCTAGTCCTTTTTCATACTGGATGAGTCTTCATAGAGCTAGTGCTTTTTTATACTAGATGTGGCACACACTCAAAGCTAGTCCTTTTCCATACTAGATGAGTCTTCACAGAGCTAGTACTTTTTCATACTAGATGAGTCTTCACAGAGTCATTCCTTTTTCATGCTGGATGTGGCATCCACACAGAGCTATTCCTTTTTCATACTAGATGTGTCTTCATAGAGCCAGCCCTTTTTCATGCTAGATGTGGCGTCCACATAGAGCTAGTCCTTTTTCATACTATATGTGTCTTCACAGAGTCAGCCCATTTTCATGTTGGATGTGGGATCATCATATACACCTGAAAATGGAAGGAACCAATCCTCTCACCATGTCACAGCTCTTACATATGACCATGGAAGGAACCAATCCTCTCACCAAGTCAGAAAGGCACATCACTTATATCTAACCATGGAAGGAACCAATCATCTCACCATGTCAGAATGGATCATCAAGCACTCATCACTTCCTCTTGGGAGTAATATTGATCTAGAGAACACCAAGCTTCTCCATGAAGTACTCAAACTTCACCCTAGACAATGGCTTAGTCAACACATCAGCTATATGTTCGTCCATCGTAACATACTAGAGCTTCACTGCTCCTCTCTGCACCATATCCCTGATATAGTGATACTTGATCTTGATATGCTTCGACTTGTCATGGAATACTAGATTCTATGACAATTTTACACAACTCTGGTTGTCACAGTATATACAAGTAGCATCTAACTGGAGATCAAATAAATCAGATAGTAGCTTCCTTAGCCATACTGCCTCACAACTAACTGAACAAGCTGCGACATACTCTGCTTTAGCTGTACTCAGTGCCACACTGGATTTCTTCTTGCTAAACCATGAGATCACACCTGATCCCATATTGAAGCAACACCCGAAAGTACTCTTCCTATCGATGGCACTCATTGCCCAATCTAAATCAACATAACCCTCCAGGTTAATCCTTTGATTAGTCTTATACTTGAGCCCATAATCAACCGTACCATTTAGGTACCTTAAAATGTGCTTTGTAATAGTCAAGTGAACATGTCTTGGATCTGTCAAATATTGGCTCAAGGTGGTCACAACAAAGCAAATATCTGGTCTCATGTACATCAGGTACATCAAGGACCCAATCATCTAACAATACATCGTGGCATCAATCGATTCTAATGAAGCATCACTCAATAGCTTAAGATTCGATGCCATAGGTGTGGTTAATGCCTTACAGTCCATCATGCCAAATCTCTTCAGGATCTCTATTGCATACTTCCCTTTTCCAAGGAAGATTCCATCTGTATTCTGCCACACCTCCATACCTAGAAAATAATGCATCATACCCAAGTCCTTCCTTTTGAACTCGACAGCAAGATTTCTCTTCGTATTAGCAATCAACCCATCCATACCTATCACAAATAGATCATCTACATGTAGTGGAAGCATCACTGGGTTTCCATTTTCAACCTTGTAGTAAAGGTTGGAATTTGCTTTACTATTGGTAAACCCCAAACTGAATAGAACATTGTCAATTCTTCCATACCATGTATTGGGTGCCTGTTTCAAACCATATAGGGATTTCTTCAATTTGTACACATGAGACTCCATGTCATGTGTCTCAAAAATGAGTGGTTGCTCCACATACACTTCCTCCTCTACTACACCATTCAAGAAAGCAGTCTTGACATCCATTTGATGTATCTTCCATTTCATCACTGCAGCCAGAGCAAGTACCAATCTAATGGAAGTGTATCTAGATACAAGTGAAAAGGTTTCTTCATAGTCTATTCCTTCTTTCTGTGAGAAACCATGAGCAACAAATCTTGCTTTATATTTTTCTATGCTATCGTCTGTAGCATGGTTAATATTGTAGATCCATTTGGAAGTTACAACTGACTTCCCTTCTTCTCTTGGGAAAACATCCCAAACATCATTCTGCATGATCGATTGATACTCTTCGATCATAGCATCCTTCCATTCTTTCCGTTCTACCACTTCTTCATATTTAGAAGGTTCTTTATCAATGAAATCACATAGTAAAGCTACATAATTGGAACAGAATCTGGTCCTCTTTCTTTCTCTGAGATTCTCTTCTGGAACCCCATATCTTTCCACACCTTTGATAATCTCTCATAACCAAGTAGGTTTCCTCTTGTGACGATTCTTCTCCTATTGTGGATCTACAGGTCTTTGTGGTTCTTCAAATTCTCGATCTTCTTCTTGAGTTTCTTCGTTCATGATTGTATGATGAATTCTGGGAGATTCTGCTTCTTCAGGCTCTTCAGCAGGTTTCTTTCTAGATTTTATGTAGGATGAATCTTCGTCAAATGTTACATCCCTGCTGATGTCAATCTTCTTGAACCTTGGGAAGTATATTCTGTAAGCCTTCGAGCTTTCAGAGTATCCCACAAATATACCCTTCTTTCCTGAAGGATCTAATTTCGTCCTCTTCACTTTTGGAATGTGTATGTACATTGGACAGCTGAATATTCTAAGATGGCTGACTTTTGGTTTCTTGTCGAAGAAGACTTCTTCAGGATTCTTGTTCTCGAGTAATCTATGTGAAGTATGTTTCTGTACATACACTACTGTTCTAGCTGCTTCTGCCCAAAGATGCATAAGAAGATCTTGATCATGAAGCATAGCTCTTGCAACTTCCATGATAGTTCTATTCTTTTGTTCTAAAATCCCATTCTGTTGTGGATTATAAGGGATGGACAACTCCCTCTTAATCCTTGAGTATTTACATAGTTTGTTGAACTCATTCGTAGTGAATTCTCGACCATTGTCTGATCGAAAATTCTTGATCTTCTTTTTAGTGTGGTTCTCGATCAAGGCTTTGAATTCCTTGAACTTGCTGAACACTTCATCTTTGTTCTTCATGAAGTAAATCCATTTCTTTCTAGAAAATTCATCAATAAAATAAACCTATTACACATACCCACTTAGTGAGATTGATGACATTGGTCCACATACATTGGAGTGGATGATTTCCAAGATTACTTTTTCTTTGCTTTCACTACTTGGAAATGTCTTCTTTGTGTTTTTTCCTTTCGCACATCCTTTGCAGACCCCTTCAAGTTTTGCTTAAATTTTTGGAAGACCTTCAATAGATTTTTCTTACAAGTGGTAGTGCTCTGTAATGGACATGTGCAATCCTTCTATGCCAAAGTTCATTTGGTTCTACTGATTCATGAACCAAAGCTTGTTCTGGTTGGCCCTTCATCTTGTATAGACCTCCTTCTTGTTCCCCAATCACTATTGCATCATCAAAAGTATTTCCTTTTGGCCACATAAGAACTTGGCCATCTATGAAAGCAACCCTCATTCATTTTGCATCCAATGTAGATATGGAGAGGAGGTTCTTCTTTAGTCCTAGAACAAATAATACATTCTTCATCTTCATAGACTTTCCAGATTCTAGCATATAGGAGGATTCACCACTACCTTTTATTGGATATTGGTAGTCATCCACAAGTTTCACCTTGTGAGGTGACTCATGTTTAGATAGCTTCACAAATGATTCTTTGAACCCTGTCATATTCCTGGAAGCACCACTATCTATGAGCCAATCATTACTTCCATGTGAAACAGTTCCCGTAAGAGCAAAGATCAACACATATTCTTCATCACTTAAAGAATCACTTTCTTGTCTGATTCTCTTTGTGGAAGGTTCATCATCTTTTGCAGCATGAGCATGATGTCTTATCTTGTTTTCCTTCTTATTCTTTAAGTTCCCTTTATTAGGGAAGAATATGGATATGTGACCTTTCTCATGACATGTGTAACATCTAATGGTAGACAGATCTCTTTTAGGGTGTGAGATCTTACCTTTGGAGTGATTATGGTTCCTTCTGGTTCTCTTGGAGTAAATAGTGAGAGCTTGATCTTCATTTCCCATATTCTCTTCTCAAGCTTCTATTTGAGCTTATTCTTGAGAGCATTCTTCCCATAGTCTACTAAACTTGACTAACTTCTTCATGGCACAGATCCCTTGAATGAAAGAGTCCCATTATCTAGGGAGACCATTCAAGGTAGTCATCACAATCTCTGCATTTTCCACTTCTTTGTCTACTGCTTCTAGCTGTTCCTTGATATGAGATAGCCTTGTAAAGTAAGACTGAATAGTCTCATCATTCTAGAACTTTACATTCTTCAATAGGTTTCTCAGAGTCATCTTTTTGTTTATGTTCTTCCCTTAAAACAATTTGGTTAGGGCATCAAACATAGCTTTAGGTGTCTTGAGGGAGGAAGCTTGTGCTATGACGTGATCCTTGATAGAATCAGAAATGATTCTCTTTTACGTAACCAACTTCTTCTTATGTAAGGCCTTAGCCTCATCTCCCTCTAGAACTGGAACCTCCTCATTGATATAGGAGCCCAACTCATTTTCTTCCAGGACCAGGGAGATCCTATACTTATAGGCTTGGAAGTTATCAACTCCCTCAATATTTTCATCAAGCTTGGTATGATGAGACATCTTAAACTGAGAACCTCAAATGGAAATACAAAAGATTTAGATCTTAGCAGGCCAAGATGTCGGATCTGGATTTGGAGCTGAAATCCTGTAGTGTTGATTCAATAGAAAATTAGGGTTTTTCTTTTCCAGGGTTATGTACAACCAAATTATTTGAACTTGATCCCTAAATTATATTTTGGGGAGGAGATCAATCCAGGCCTGGGCTCACTAAAAATTTTCTCTTGTGTGAAAAGCCCTAATTTTCGGCAGTAGTGTCAGGTCTAAAACTGAAAAACCTCAGAATTGGATTCTGGTTCGACAAAAAGATATGCCCTAAGGAGAAGAGTTAATCCAACCTTCTTTTTCTGAAATTATGTGGAGGAATATCCACTAACTAGGAATCCCTATTTCTCATAGCTGCATAGTGTCTTGTGCTCAGATTAGCTCTGATACCATGTTAGAATTTCATCATTAAGCTAGAAATAAATTAGGATCTTTAACTAAGAGAGTAACAAGCACAGCAATCAAACACAAGAGATAATGAACACAGTTTTTATCCTCGGGGAAACCATAAATGGTGAAAACCATACAACTTCCTCAAATATAGAATTAGCACCAAAAGTAGAACCCAAAACAGTGAGTGATCTTTCGACAGCAGTAACCTTCTTTCTATCTAGCCCCAGTGTCTTCTCCTTCCTCAACTATGCGCTACACTTGAGTTTGTATGAGATGTGTGATAAATAGAGATGCCAGCTCTCCATTTATACTAATTCCCAACTTTACTAAACCCTCCTAGGGCCGACCTCACTAGGAGAGTGTAATAACCCTAGTGCCCCAGAACTGTGGGGACTTTAACCCTTAGCCAATAGGAAGGTTACCCACAATGACTTGACATGACTTGTTTACATTATAGATATTCCCTATAGGAACATCGGGGCATGACATGACTCAAGTACATACTGGAATAAACATCGAGTTAGAATATATAAGAAATACAAGTGAAATGCATTCCAAAGTTACATATACATCAACAGATATTTCTAGTTTTAAACGGAAAAATTGAAAAAGTATTTATTATACCTTTAAGTTTTTTTGTCTTTCTTCTTAGAAAAAGAGATCTTACCCTATTTTGCTTGCTTTCATAAATTAGTTTGAAGTTCATTTCTTGTTTCTCTTTCTCCGAAAAAGATTCATTTAGTGTAGTTGTTTGGGGAAAATTTTTGGTTTAGAAACAAAAATTTTAAAGAAAAATACTCTCTCCTTCCCGTAAGTGGGCATGCCTTGAATGGTAAAGTGAAAGAATTTGCATTTCATATTTGCATGTATTTACATTTCTTTCAGAACTCCATGCTTTCATTTAACCATACAAGTTAAAATTAATGGTAGTTATAGGTCTAAAATTGTATAGAAATTTGAGTGATAAGTTAGTGATGTGTTCGAGCATCGTAAAATGTAGGAGATGTCAGTATTTTCATGTACAACAACCCAGGACTCATGCAGTTCTTCCACATAACGTCTGTATATCAAACTCCCTTTCACGTATCCTTGAGCTATATAGAAAGTTACTCCACATACTCAATTGTATATCAGAATGCCCCTTGTGGATGGTTGTGCATTATACAACACTACTACGGATTTGAGCTTTCACATAACTTGTGTATATCGGGAGACCCTACTAGGATTCCTTTTCCAGCTAAGAAAAACCCTTTGGACATCTTTCTTGTAGCAATACACTGAGAACAACACTCGGGGATCTTACTATGCACATACCTTGAGTATGTCACAAGTTGCACCTTCATGCCAATCCTCATCAGAGACCGACTATTTTGAGCTCAACCTATCACTTAATTTTGCTTGTGGCCTGTAGCTTGCGTAGGAGAATATCTTGTGTGATTTTGCTTTGTTTTGAAACCCTAGGTTAGGTTTTACTGAATTTTACAATTTGGTGGAGCTTTAGTTGAGACGATCCAGAAGAAACTAGGAATTACCACCCAACTTTCCACCTATAGCAGGGGAAGGTCCAATGGAAGCCACAGACCAAGGAGCTACAACTGACTCCCATATGGGAGAAAATCTAGATGTATAAAGCGGATATCAATTCACTTCTTACATTACTCCCTTAGTCCAACAGTCTCATGCGACTGACAATTCCTTTCATTCTCTGATGGAAGGTTGAAATGATGGTATTGATTAAACTAAGTATGGTCCTAAAGCTCTGTTTTGGAGAAATTCAATGGGTCAAGCCATTTCTGAGTTTGGGGTTATTAGACCGTATTTTGAAAACCCTCCTCTGAAAGAGGATGCATATAGGATAATTCAAGCATATCTTAATCGTGCTTGTAATTTTCAAGAGAGGATGGACCAGGTTATGGATAGCCCTATACCTCATAAAGAACCTATGTCAGCTCTTTTACCCCGTATGCCAGATCCATGGCCTTCTGGATATAGTCCCCTTATTGATGATGTTCCATGTCTCCTTGTGATCTGGTTCAAACCACCAACCTATTGAGGACTGGAAAATCATAGGTAACAACAGTAGGTATTCTCCCCAATAAGTGTTCCCAATTAGCTTGTTATTGTTTGGTATGGGGAATCCATCCGGTTTACTATCCGACTACCGTAGGTTAAGTAACGGTTAAATCTTATTTTACCGGTTGCAGCCTGGTCCACCATTTATGTGTATTTTTTAGTTTTAGTTTATGCATGATATACAAGTGCCTAACTAAATGCACTCGATAGAGATAACGAGGAGTGTCACAATGTGATGTGCAAGTTCTTACCTCCCATCTTACCTCTCTCACTTCTTAATCATAAACAAAGAAAAAACTAACTACGGATCACTATCCTATCCCTAGGGAGAAATACTGTAATTAATGTTCAGTAATGTATTGTATATCATGCATTAAGAACACTTACAGGTAGTTGTTAATATTTATGAATACATGATTATCAATAGACAAATAAACAAAGAGATATCTCATTGTTAATTAAAGCATTCATTACTCAAATATGATTGTGGAAATTTCACAAAAATAAATAGGAGCACATCCATAACATGAAATATTTCATAAGTTAGAACGGTCTCACAGTTCATGAAAACAAGCTAAAATAGAAATAGTTCACATCCAACAAGTCCATCTCAAACATTTAAAACCCCACAGTGCTTTCTATAGCTGAAAAATATAACTCTTTATTATAAGATGAAATAGTTCTTCTTACAATAATCTTTCACAAAGATAGTCTGAAAAAAGGTCCTTTCGTACATCAAGCTTACCTATATTTATACAAAAATCAAACAACTCTTAAGCTTCCCTCATTGTCTTTTGGTCTTACCCAAACTTTCCCATACAAATTTTTTGTCTTTTATCTTGTGAACAAAAAGATAAATACAATATATTACATTCTTTATTAAAGTACTAGACAGTCCACCTAAGAGGGTCTAGCCTGCTTGTTCATAAACTTTCTCCACACATTTGCCTATGCTGCTATATTATCAAAACCTGAAGGTTCAAGAAATATGATAGTAATTTTGTGTTGAACAGCCTGGGATTTTACACCCACTATCCTGGTAGGAATTAAGCACATCTGATCTTCCAGCAAGTGGATGCTCACAGCTACATGTGCTATTTTAGTCTTAAGTATCTTTTCATCTAACTCCTTGACTTGTTGAATGGAATGTTCATCTTCATTGCATATCTCTTGTAATTGTTTAAAAAAAAAATCATGCTCTGGAAGCATTTCTAATCTCTTTGCAGCCGAGGTCTGACAACAATTATAAGTTAGGAGCACTCTCCTACAAAATTCAGCACATGCATTCTTTGGTTACTTCACTGTCTTTCTTAATTCTTCTACTAACTTTAAGAAGTAGTATTTACAATTTCCTCTAATCTGATGTTGATCTGTTGAACTTTAAATCTCTCTTCCACCATCTTCAGTTGCATTTTATGAATGCTCTTTTGGAGCATAAGGGAATTCTTCTTAAAAGTCTCAATATCAACCTACTGATCCATAGCCCTCTTTAGTGAAGCTGCTAGTGAATTATTTTGATCCTCCAAGGTTGATATCTCAGTTTCATACAACTTAGGCTTACCTTCTGCAGTGGTATCTTGCACTTCCAACTCTGTCACTTTCCCTTCCAATATACCCTTTTCCTTATTACATTCTTTAGTTGATAACCTAAGCTCATCCCTCTCAACTTCAAAACTCTGATATTTTTGTTGTACCTTCCCCAACTCTGTCAAGGTGGTCTGAGAATTATTCTCTATATTTCCAACATATATTATCAAGTCATCTTTATATTCCATTAAATCCTGACATTCTACCTTTGATATATTGACCTCACTAATCATATCCTCATACTTTCCTTTCAAATTAAGGATTTCACTCCTCTCTTTCTTCAAAGTCTCTTTCAGCTATGTGACCCTTTTTCTGAGATTACTCTAGATCTATCAAGATTTTGTCTACATTGTCTTCAATGGATATGGATAGGGCTACGCCAGCTCTAGCCATTAATCAAGGATCTTTTTTTGTTAGTTTTTCAACATTAAGCTAGCATTATGTTAGGATCTTTACTGAGAGAACACAAAGTACAGTAATCAAACACAAGAGACAATGAACACAATGTTTTTTATCAGAGAAACCATAAATGGATAAAACCCCACAAATTCCTCAGAGATAGAATCATCACAAGATGTAAAACCCCAAAATAGTAAGATGCACTCCTGACAGCATTAATCTTCTTCTTGTCTAGCCCCAGTGTCTTCTCCTTCCTCAACTATGCGCTACACTTGAGTGTGTGAGTGATGTGTTCTAAAAAAATACCCCAGCTCTCTATTGATACTAATCCTGACATGATTAAAACCCTACTAGGTCTAACCTCTACTAGGAGATTCTAATAACCCTAGTGCCCTGAAACTGTGGGGACTTTAACCCTTAGACAATCGAAGGGTTACCCACTATGACTTGACATGACTTGTTTACATTATTGATTCTCCCAATAAGAACATTGGGGCATGACAGCATGACTCAATCACATAATAGATACATCCCAGAATAAACATCAGGTTATGATACATAAGATACATAGATGAATACATTCTGAATTTATAAATACATCAACACTCCCTCTTAACTAGGAAGGTATTCTTTCGACACAATTTTCAGCACTGGTTTTCTTCTCTGTATCAACTGGATCATCTCGTCATCTGCATCTCGAGTATTTTGAGTCATATTCATTCCTTGAATCTGGATCATCTCTTGATTTGGATCATCATCACTGGATCTGGATCATCTCTCGATCTGGATCATCACTTGATCTGGATCATCATGGGACATCATCACTGGATCTAGATCATCTCTTAATGTGGATCGACGTCACTAGATTTGTATCATCACTCGATATGGATCATCATCACTGGACTGGATCTGGATCATCACTCGATTTGGATCATCACTGCTGGATCTGGATCATCACTCGATCTGGATCTCTCGAAGTCATCATAACTGGATCTAGATCATAGCCTGATTTGGATCTCATCTGGTCATCATCATGTGTGCTATCTTGTCATAATAATTTCTTCATAGCCAGCCTTCTTTCATGTTGCTTTTAGGCCTAGCCATCAGGTAGGTATTCACCCAACACTTACATCTAACCTACTTGTCAGAAAGGCACACCAAGCACTCACATTTGATCATGTAGTAACCCACAATCACATAATAAAGGTCCAACACTCACATTCACCAGCATGATAGGACATCACATTACTAACATCTGTGAAAAGGATTCAGCACTTATATCTGACCTGGAAGGAACTAAATCCTCTCACCATTGCCAGAAAGGCTTGCACTCACATTTGACCTAGAAGGAACTAAATCCTCTCACCATGATAGAATGGCCCCTAGTCCCAAACTAAGCTACCTGGTAATGGACTAGGTGCCTCCATTATCTTGAAGAATGGCAGTTTCCCTTATATCTGACCTGGTAGGAATCAAGTCCTACACCCTCGCCAGAATAGCATGCACTCACATCTGATAGGGAAGGAACTGAATCCTCTCACCATGAAAAAATGGCCCCTAGTCCTAGACTGAGATACCTGGTAATGGACTAGGTCCCTCCACTCTCCTGGAGAGTGGCAGTTGCCCTTACATCTATCCTACTCGACAAAATGGCCAACACTCATATCTGACATGGAAGCAACTGAATCCTCTCACCATGATAGAATGGCTTAGCCCTTACATTTGACTTGCTCATCATAATGGCTTTGGATCTTAGCATTCATATCTGACATGGAAGGAACTAAAGCCTCTCAACATGACAGAATGTCTTAGCCCTTACATCTGACCTACTCATCAGAATGGATTTGGGACTCATCTTTTTCCCTTGGAGGAAACCTCGATCTAGAGAACACCAAGCTTCTCCCTAAAGTACTCAAACTTCACTCTGGCCAATGGATTTGTCAACACATCATCTATCTGTTCCTCCATTGCAACATACTGGAGCTTCACTACTCCTCTCTGCACCATATCTCTGATATAGTGATACTTGATCTCGATGTGCTTTGACTTGTTTTGGAACACTGGATTCTCTGACAACTTCATGCAACTCTAGTTGTGACAATGTATACAAGTACCATCCATCTAGAGATAAAATAAATTAGACAGTAGCTTCCACAGCCATACTACCTCACAACTAGTTGAACAAGATGTGACATACTCTGCTTCAGCTGTACTCAGTGCCACACAAGATTGCTTCCTACTAAACCAAGAGATCACGCCTGATCCCATACTGAAGCAACACCCTGAAGTGCTCTTCCTATCGATGGCACTACCTGCCCAATATGAATCAACATAACCCTCTAGGTTAATATTCTAATTTGCATCGTACTTGAGCCCATAATCAACTATACCCCTCAGGTACCTTAGAATATGCTTTGCAACAATCAAGTGAACATTTCTCGGATCTGTCAAGAACTGGCTCAAGGTGTTCACAACAAAGAAAATGTCTGGTCTCGTGTTCATCAGGTACATCAATGATCCAATCATCTGACGATACATCATAGCATCAATTGAATCTGATGAAGCATCACTTAATAGCTTCAGTGTCGATGCCATAGGTGTGGCCATAGTCTTGTAGTCCATCATCCCAAACCTCTTCAGGATCTCTACTGCATACTTACCTTATCCAAGGAAGGATCCATCTGTACTCTGCAACACCTCCATACCTAGGAAATAATGCATCATACCCAAGTCCTTCATCGTAAACTCGATAGAAAGCTTTCTCTTCATATCAGTAATCAACCCATCCATACCTGTCACAAACATATCATCTACATATAGTAGAAGAATCATTGGGTTGCCATCTTCAACCTTGTAGTAAAGGTTGGAATTTTCTTTACTCTTGGTAAAGACCAAACTGGATAGAAAGCTATCAATTCTGCCATACCATGTCCTGGGTTCTTGTTTCAAACCGTACAAGGCTTTCTTCAATCTACATACATGAGACTTCCTCTCATGTGTCTCAAAACAGAGTGGTTGTTCTACATACACTTCCTCTTCCACTACACCATTCAAGAAAGCAGTCTTGATATCCATCTGGTGTATCTTCCATTTCATCACTACAGTGAGAGAAAGTATTGATCTGATGGAAGTGTATCTGGCTACAGGTGCAAAGGTTTCTTCATATTCTATTCCCTCTTTCTGAGAGAAACCTCGAGCTACAAATCTTGCCTTATATTTTTCAATGCTATCATCTGTAGCATGTTTGATCTTCTAGATCCATTTGGAAGTTACAACTGACTTCCCGTCTGGTCTTGGGACAACATCCCAAACATCATTCTTCATGATCAATTAGTACTCTTCGATCATAGCATCCTTCCATTATTTCTATTCTATTGCTTCTTCATAACTGGAAGGTTCTTTATCAATGAAATCACATAGTAAAGCTACATACCCAGAATAGGATCTGGTCCTCTTTCTTTCTCTGTGATTTTCTTCTAGAGCCCCATATCTTTCCACACCTTGGATAAGTTCTCATACCCAAGCAGGTTTCCTCTTATGAGGATTCTTCTCTAGAGGTGGATCTACATGTCTTTCTGGTTCTTCAAATTATCGATCTTCTTCTTGAGTTTCTTCATTCACGGTTGTATCATGAATTTTGGGTGCTTCTGCTTCTTTAGGTTCTTCAGCAGGTATCTTTCTAGATTTGTTGTAAGTTGTGTCTTCATCAAATGTCACATCCCTACTGATGTCAATCTTCTTGTATCCTGGGAAATATATTATGTAAGCCTTCGTGTATCCTACAAATATACCCTTCTTTCCTCAAGGATCTAATTTAGTCCTCTTCTCTTTTGGAATGTGGATGTACACAGGATAGCCAAATATTATGAGATGGATGACTTCTAGTTTCTTTCCGAAGAATACTTCTTCAGGAGTCTTGTTCTTGAGTACTCTATGTGGAGTATAGTTTTGTATATACACCACTATTCTGGCAGCTTCCGCTCAAAGATGCATAGGAAGGTCTTGATCATGAAGCATTTCTTTTACAGCCTCCATGATAGTTCTATTCTTCTATTCCACAATCCCATTCTATTGTGGATTATAAGGAGTGGACAACTCCCTCTTAATCCCTGATTCTTTGCATAGCTCTTTGAATTCATTTGAAGTGAAATCTCTTCCATTATCTAACCAAATGGTCTTGATATTCTTTTTAGTATGGTTCTCAATCAAGGCTTTGATTTCCTTGAACTTACTGAATACTTTGTCTTTGTTCTTCATGAAGTAAACCCATGTCTTCCTACAAAAGTCATCAATAAAAGAAACATAATATGCATACCCGCTTAGAGATTTTGATGACATAGGACTGCATACATCAGAGTGGATGATTTCCAAGATTCATTTTTCTTTGCTTTCGTTGCTTGGAAATGTCTTCTTTGTATTCTTTCCTTTCGCACATCCTTTGTAGAACCCATCATGTTTTGCTTGGATTTATGGAAGACCTTCGATAGCTTTTCTTGCAATAGGTAGTGCTCTGTAATGCACATGTGCAATCCTTCTATGCCAAAGTTCACTTGGCTCTAGTGTGTCATGGACCAAGGCTTGTTCTGGATGGCCCTTTAATTTTTACAATCCTTTTTCTTGTTCTCCAATCACTACCGCATCATCGATAGTCTTTCCTTTTGGCCACATGATGACTTGACCATCTATGAATGTAACCCACATTCCTTTTGCATCTAATGCTGATATGGAGAGAAGTTTCTTCTTGAGTCCTGGAACAAACAATACTTCTTTCATTGTTAGAGATTTTCCAAAGTCTAATTTATAGGAAGATTCTCCACTACCTTTTATTGGATATTGGTAGTCATCTCCTAGCTTTACCTTGTGAGGTGATTCATGTTTTGATAGTCTCACAAAAGATTCCTTGAATCCAGTCATATGTTTTGAAGCCCCACTGTCTATAATCCAATCATCACTTCCATGAGTAATGTTACCTGTGAGAGTGGATATCAGGACATATTCATCCTCGCTTGAAGAATCTTCACTTTCATATTTGGATCTCTTCCTGGATGGTTCATCATCCTCTACAACATGAGCATGATGTCTCCTTTTGTTGCTCTTCTTCATTATCTTCTATTTGTTAGGACAATTCCTTGCATAGTGTCCTGCTTCATCACTTTTATAGCATATGATCCTAGATACATATTTTCTAGTGTTATCTTTGTGAGAGTGCTTACCTCTCGAGCTATGAGGTCATATTTTGTTTGATCTTGAGTGAGACTTGGAGTGTACTATGAGAGCTTGGTATTCACTTCCCATCTTCTCTTCTCAAGCTGCTATCCGAGCTTCTTCTTGAGAGGACTCTTCCCATAGTCTGCTGAACTTTACTAAATTCTTTCTAGCCCAGATTCCTTGGATGAAAGAATCCCATGACCTAGGAAGGCCATTCAAGGTAGTCATCACAATCTCTACATTTTCCACTTCTTCATCAACTGCTTCTAGTTTCTCTTTGATCTAATAAACTCTTGTGAAGTAAGACTGGATTGTTTCTGCATTCTGAATCTTCACATTCTTCAGTTGGTTTCTCAGGGTCATATTCTGGTTTATGTTCTTCCCTTCAAACAATTTTGTTAGGGCATTAAACATAGCCTTAGGTGTCTTGAGAGAGGACACCTATGTGATAAGGTGATCCTTGATAGAATCAGCAATGATCCTCTTTTCCATAACCATATTCTTCTTATGTAAGGCCTTTTCCTCATCTCACTTTGGAACTGGAACCTCCTCATGGATGTAGGAGTCTAACTCATTTTCTTCTAGGACCAGGGAGATCCTATACTTCCAAGATCGGAAGTTATTAGCCCCCTCAAGATTTTCATCAAGCTTGGTATGATGAGATATCTTAAATGAGAACCTCAAATGGAAATACAAAAGATTTTATATCTTACCAGGTTCAAGATGTCAGATCTAAAACTTGAGCTGAAATCTTGTAGAGCTGGTTTAGGAGCAGATTAGGGTTTTTCTTTTCCGGAGTTATGTCCACCGAAATGCCTTGAAATTTGTCCCTAACTTAGATTTTGGTGAGGAGATCAATATAGGATAGGGATCACTGAAAAATTCCTCTTCTGTGAAAAGCCCTAATTTCCAACAGTAGTGACAAGTCCAAAAATAAAAAACCTCAGAATTGGATTCTGCTTCGAAAAAAACATGCACCCTAAGGAGGAGAGTTATTCCACCTAACTTTTACTAAAAATCTGTGGAGGAAGATCCACAAACTAGGAATCCCTAGTTCCTGCAGTTGCAGAGTGTCTTCTTCTCAGGTTAGCTCTAATACCATGTTAGTGTTTCAACATTAAGCTAGCATTATGTTAGGATCTTTACTAAGAGAACAACAAGTACAACAATCAAACACAAGAGACAATGAACACAGTGTTTTTCATCAGGGAAACCATAAATGGAGAAAACCCTGCAACTTCCTCAGAAATAGAATCAACACAAGATGTAAAACCCCAAAATAGTAATATGCACTCCCGACAGCAGTAATCTTCTTCTTTTCTAGACCCAATGTCTTCTCCTTCCTCAACTATGTGCTACACTTGAGTGTGTGAGTGATGTGTTCTAAATAGAGACCCTAGCTCTCCATTTTCACTAATCCCGACATGACTAAAACCCTACTAGGGCTGACCTCTACTAGGAGAGTCTAATAACCCTAGTGCCCCGGAACTGCGGGGACTTTAACCCTTAGACAATCGAAGGGTTACCCACTATGACTTGACATGAATTGTTTACATTATTGATTCTCCCGATCGAAACATCGGTGCATGAAAAAATGACTCAATCACATAATAGATAGATCCTGGAATAAACATCGGGTTACAATACATAAGATACATAGATGAATACATTCTGAAGTTACAAATACATCAACATTTTTAGTACCATGAACCACTTTTTTATCCATCACCATCATTCCGGGTTTACCCTCAATGTTCACCTTCTTTTTTATTTGTTTGACAATCCTCTTCTTTTCCTTGTCATAAAATATAGTGTTGAAGTCTGAAACCTCTCCCCCTTCTGTGGGCATGAAAGGAATTAACTCAACTCCATAATTTGACATTGAACCTTCTCCTATTGTACTACTAGAAGGAGCAATAGGCTCTAATGGGTCAATATCATACTGAGCTTGTCCTTGATCCATAAGTTCTTCTCCTTCTAATGTCTTTGTTTTCAATCATTTAGTTGTTTTTTCTATTTCTTGTTTTTCCTTTTGGACCCCTTCTAATCTGAAACCTTCACTTTCTTCCTGCTTTTTCCATATTTCATCTTCTTCTTCTTTTTTTCTTTTCTTCTTCAATATTATTTGTTGCTTCTTCAACAACTTGTTTCTTTTCTTTCTCTTTTGTTCTCAGCTAGTTCTCTTCCTCCTATACTAGTCTATTGGATTCTTCCTGCCTCTTTTTTGCTTCTTCTTCTTCTTTCCTTTTATGCTTCTCAACAAGTTTTCCTTGACCATCAATGATAGATATATTTTGTTTGAACCTTATCCTTAAAGCTGTCATGTTCCTAGAATTTCAGAAGGTCTCATCATCCTTATCCCATAAATTGGTATATTTGAAATGCACTCCAACCTCTGTGCCATAATTAGTAGCATTGACATCGGATTCATTCCTATGGAAATTCATTTCACCGAAATGAAAGTACTCCATTTCCTTGACAAACACAGATGCATTCTTCACCCTGGAAAATTTGTAACTTCCAACAAAAAATGGCACTGCAGGATAGACTTCCTTCTTCTGCTAAAAAAGGAAGCTTCCTATTCCATCAATATACAACTTCCTCACAACCTCCTTGTGAATGACATAGTCTGTGGCATACTTTGGCAGAAGAGAAGGGGCTCTCGACCCACCATACATTCTTAAGTATACGCCTTCTTCTGTCAGATAAAAGCTTATGTATTCTTACACAATTTTGAAAGCTTCTTCTGACATACAATTGCTTTTGATCAAGAAAATCAAAGTAAATTATAGCATAATGAAATGCTCAAAAATGTCCCTATAATGGTCCTAATATTTGTGGGCCCAGAATAATTTATAGGTCGCATACACTAGAGCTCGGTCCTTATCCCAATGGCACTTTAAGGCTAGGAATGGATATGTGCACAGAATGCAATCAATCAAAATAGAACTTTTGTAAAATTCTGAATTATTTTGGGACACTCCTCCCAAGGCTACGCTTAAACAAGCTGACAGACTGTTGGATATTATACTTTTCGAGTTAAAAATTGTACCTTGTGTAGCAACAAAATAGATAATTGGTATCCAACCCATTTTAAAACTTTTCCCATTAGCTCTTCCAAAGATTATGTTCAGCATTAAAGCAATGAACCTATATGGAATATGGAGATTTGATGTCTCATACTCTCCAGAAGGCCTTGTCCAAAAGTTTTTTCCTGATATCATCATCTTCTTGACTGTTCCCACCATGTCTAAGTTCAGCTCCTTTAACCAACTTTCAGTCAGATAAGTTTGCGTTGTTGGTAAATTATACGCCATAGATAGATAAGCTAGGATATATGCAGCATAACCCTTCTTTGCGGTATTTTCCATATCATCCTTGTAACATCTTCCCTAGGAAGAATCCACCCTATCACCTATGTGCATGGGAACAACTCAGGTCTTGTAGCCACTTTCATAAGGGATGATCTCTCAATATTTGCATACATGTGCATATCTTCAAAACGAGCATCTGGACGAGTCTGGATTGAAATGTGATTGAAATCATCCTATATAATTCTCCCCATTTGTATTCTTGCTCAAATATAGTAATAGCTTTAATGTCTTCATAGATGACTTTCACTCTGTTTATCACCTCAGTTTAGGTTCTTCTTCGGATGCTTGGGATTTCTTCTTCTATTTTCTCAGCATATTGTTGTGTTGATAATTTACCTATAGCCATTATACAACAAGATCTCAGTATATTTATCTCTAGAAACCTGTTGTAATGAGAAAACAATAAAGCAACCCAATATTACCATTTCATCGATATGCATATCGAAAATTATTATCAAAACCCACAGTTCTTCTGAATCAGAGACTTCTTAAACAAAAAAGGAGTTGCAAAATATTTCTACTCCCCAAACCTATTAAAACTCTGCTAGCTAAAAACTCTAATCTCTCCTAGCTTCCTAAAAATCTATACGTGTATCTCTCCTGAGGAAAAAACTCACACCACTCTTTGTTTCAACAAAAAAACCCTAAGCCCCTATCAACTCGCGGTCCTCCGGCATCCCATGGAAAATTACCGACAAAGGAAACATGATCGTACAGATTAGGATTTAAAACAAGGACATAATGAACAGGTATGTGCAGATAGAGAAAATCTTTTTTGCACCATACCCTAACCATCCCAACAAACAGAACTGCCACAAACTTATTCATGGCTACACGGAAGCTAATACGGAAAAAACTAAACGACCAAATTGAAAACGCTCACAAATGAGAAGGCTACATCCCAAATAAAAGAATTTCACCATAGGAAAACCACAAGGACACAAAAACCTTCACCCTACCATAGAAAACCTAACCCTATCCACCCTGGTGGTTTAAATGTCAACAAAAAACCATGTATCAAACAAATTCAGGAGTGGATCCTACCTAGAAAAGAAGTGGCGGGCGTCCTGGACAGGAGATGATTTCCGTGGCCGTAGAGGAGAACATATAGAAACTTGAAAGCTGTGTGTAATCATGCTTGAAGTCTATCACCATGAAAATAACAAGTCATGGGATCAAAATGGTGTTATAAACCTCGACCGGGAGCGAAACACTAGCAGGAAAAAAATTAACCAAACATCGGACATATAGTCCTGAAGACATCCACAACGTTGGATGAGAAAAAATCTACCTACCCGGTAATCGGATGGGAAATATACATCGGAATTCAGGAAGACTAACCTCTTCGGTATCAGTGGGGGAATCACAAAGCTTTGGATCGAATCAACACTAACCTTACACAACGTTAGATGGCAGCCAAACAAAAAACCTTTGGTTCATTCCGAAACACAAAACCGACAGCGAAAAAGACCAACTTTACTTGACATCATAAAACAATAGTTGAAGGGGCATCCAATCCATAAGATCCACTTTATGCTAAGACGTTGAAACCTCAAATGGCTATATTCTAGCGACTAGATAAACTCACTCCTGATACAATGGCTTAGACCTCGAAAGGCTTCCGATAAACACATCAGATAGATAGTGCACTATGACTCTGTTGTATCAGAATACTAGTTAACTAGACATCCGATATGGACATGCAAAAAGACTAATTATTTCCTAAAAGAGGTTAAGCCCTAGGAAAACTTTGGTAGAATTAAAACATTCCTAGACCATCTAGATACTAAAAGTAAAAAAGGGAAGGACCCTAAAAATCAATTTTTTCGGGGAAAAAGTTGCAGCTGCAACAATTGGCGACTACCTGGCGCACACAGATCTCTGAACAACTTATTATTTGATAAAAAAGATTGTTTTGGTGATATCATTTTATTAGGTTTCTTCAAGATATTTGGATTCCAAAATCCAATATTTATGAACTTTAGTCATTGATGATAGTCCAAGTCTAAGAAGGGGAACCAGGATTTCAAAATATGGATAACTCTTTTGAGGCGTAAGGTATGAGTTTTATTTTACCTATGCCTTTGGGTGACTTGCAACTTAGACACCATAGGAACGTAACATATGGGAAATAGATATATTCATTTGTTCCTCATTCCCATGTCAATTTTCACTTTTTGATGCTTCTAGACTTTAGTCCTTTTGATTCCTCTGGATTGCTTTGTTTCTGAATTTTAGTTCAGGCTCCTCTATCCATAGTGTCCTTTTGTGTGAGAGATATTTTAATTTTAACTCACGGAAGGAGAAGAACTTTAGCAATCTCATTTATACTAATGTGGTTCAGTATGTGTTTTTCATACATATTCCTTTTTAGGAGATTTTGACTCTCATTATCCTTTTGGCTTTCAATTTATGGCATGGGATTATTTAAATATAATACATTGTTTACCTTGCTTCCTTTCCATGGTTCTTTTGTTGTTACTCCCCTAGAAAATCTTTTAATGTGAGATGAATGGAGCCTAAAAATAGTACTCTATACTTTTCTATCCTTAGTTATTTAACAGGGTTTAAGCAGGACTTCAAATGTGTTCATAATCCATTTAGAAAATCTGCTAGTCTTGAAGAATCTTTAAGCATTGTAAGCATAAATAGTAGGTTGTTTTTTATCAAAGATTTCAGTTTATCCAGAACTCTGATGAACTCCAAAAAACAAAAATTCGTGATGATTTATTGAAACATAAACAAAACAAACTCTACCTGCAATCAAACTCTAAGCAAGTGAAATAAAATAAGTAAAACTAATCTAAAGTAAGCAAACAAATCAAATCATTTATTTATGTACAAGAAAACAAAAACAAAAAACCATCAAGAAAAATAAGGCTTGAGAACTTAACCATTTACTGGTAAGTTCTCCTCCCGCTCTTGTAAGTCTTGCAACCTATAAGTTGAGGGGCCTATATTTGCTACAATTTGAAAAGGTCCTACCCATAGTTGCTTAAATTTAGTGTGCTTTCCCTTCTCATCACACGGGTGATCCCACTTAAGAACCAAATCACCTACTTCGAATGCTTTGTTCCCAGCTTTGTGTTTGTCAAACCAACGCTTCACCATTTCTTGTTGATGCTTAAACCTTTCTTGGGATTTGGACCTAGATTCTTCTAACTTCAGCAAATTATGAATTTGGATTTGCATAATTTCATTATCAATACCCCTAGATTCTTAGGCTGGCATGGAATATGGAAACAAAATATGAGGAGGGAGGAAAACTTCTTTCCCATAGACAAGAGTGTAGGGTGACACACCTAAGGAGTTCTTTGGTGTGACTCTATCGGCCCAGAGTGCATTAGGTAAAGCTAGATCTCAGCTCCTTTAATATTCTATCATAGTTTTCTTTAAAATTCTAATCATATTTTTGTTTGAATATTCTACCAAACCATTTCCTTGTGAGTGTAATCAAGAATATTGCACCTTCTGCGGATAGAAGTTATTCCTCTGGTCTTAATGGTTTAGATCCAAAACAAATGAGTGAACGACAAAGGATGAAGACCTTCCCTGAATGTTGGAAACACCTATAATATTTCTTTGATCATGAACCTGTGTACCTGCAAGCATGTCAAACAAACAATAACATCAAAGCTACCAGAAAATCATCTACACATCCATACTAGTGACTAAGGAATCCAGTAACATATACATGCGAAATCAAAACAACGGATATGTGGGATGAAAATAAGATTTTCATTAAGAATGAATGAAGAAGCTTACAACCATTTCCTTATTGTTGAAAAAATCCTCCACAAGACAAACACCTCATCCCCAAAATCTCCAACTTTCTCTCTTGTGCTCTCCAATGGATTGGACTAGGTAGTCAATTCAACAGCATAACAATACCATTCAGTTATTTCCCACAACTATGGATATGAGATTTTATTTATAAGGCTCAATGGATAGGGATAGTTGAGTGAATTGTGGGGGAGGTGGCTCCAAGATCCTACGAAGGGAAATATCAAGCTCAAACTAACCCATATTGATAGGGATAAGGGGGGACACGATGCTCATGATCTAGAAGCCTCGAGAAACTTATCTTTTTCCCATTTTACCTAGGGTACTGATTTTGTTCCCTTATTATAGAGTGGTTTAGTTGAGAACCGCTTCAACAAAAAAGCACATCATTGGTGGCCAAATTCTCTATAACAGGACACAAGCGGTGCTGAAGAAGGCACCGCTCATCAGCCAAAGAAAAGCGACATGCTAGGTTTTTTCAAGTAGAATTGATATCCAAAGCAAGTTTCCACTTCAAGTTTTGGGATTTAGGAAAAACATAAGGGCTAAGGATCTCATCACATGATGGTGATAGGATATAGGTATAATAGAATGCCTCCCAAAGAATGAGACTTAGAGGGATACGATAAGTGAGAGCTTTGAGAGAACAAGTTGTCACTTCGCGGTGACAATGTCAGCTCAGTCGAAGAATGTCGTCGAGTAGGCATTTGTAGTACATAAATACTTTTGACTCATAGAAAAATGTAACCAAATCATGTCTTCAAACCAATACAAAACAATCCATGAGGGGAATAAACAACCATGGTTACTAGAATATAGTGTAGATCCATGTGATAGAGGACTCAATCTTGGAAATAACTTCTAGACATATAATGTATATCTATGTCATATAGATGCAAATTTGAGCATAGCCATGACCATACAAATGTGGATCCATGCTAGATATACAAAACTCCATCACAACCTAGGGAAAGCAATGAGTTCTAAACAAGTACTCAGGGTATTCATCTCGTCTTCCACAAAGTATGATTCTATCCATGTGATTACAATGTTCTGAAGTTGAACATGATAGAAACCACTTGATTACCGGAAAATGATGTGAACCATTATCAAGTGCGAGGGAGATCACCATTGATGTCAATGATTCCCAAGGTACCCTAGTACAATCTACTGAGTGTGAATAGATGTCCTAATGTCAAACACCCACTTGATTCTATCGATCAAAGGTCAATGATGTGAACCTATGTCGAGAGCAAGAGAATCTGTCATTGAGGCATACAAATCTCAAGGTACTAAATTTGTTTCTAAGACTATTTCCCGGATGATGAGCTGATGTCGACGGGAATAGTCTCGTTGAAGGAGGGCCATGATGAGTCCCACATTGACGACACAAAACTCAAAACAAAGTTTTGGAATGATGTGAATAAGGTAACCATAAGAATGAATCAAAAGTACTGACATAAAGACTGTTTTGACTACAGAGGTAAACTTCTTCAACCTCCCTTTGAACATTGGGCGGCACGACAAAAGACTTGGCAGCATGACTGGACCATAAAAACACACAGTACGATGGTGGAAAATGCATTCTTTTGAAAGACTAAAAGGAGTGACATGACTCATGAAAGTGGATCATCAAAAAAATTAGTTGAATACCCAATTGACTGAAATCATATCCAGACAAGTGCCATGTTCAAAGGTAACGACAAATTGCAATTTATCTGCAAAATGATTATCTTCCCATTTTCCCAATCATGGTTTATGAGTGCCTCTTTTCATTTTTATGAGTTCAAAGAGGGTAACAAAAACTCATTATAGCTCATCCAAATACAATTCCAACCTCATATGTTTTACAAACCTGAGAGAGGAGGGGTTCGAAAAAGTAAAAAATGAACTCCCAAAACTTTTACTGCTACCACTCTTCTATCCTGCAACGACTTGAAAAACAAGTGTTAAATTCTCCAACAACCGACATTAAAGGATTATGACTGATATATTTTGAGTAATAAATGATTTTAAAACAAAACTATAACATGTCAAAACCTAAAATGTATATAAAATTCATGTAAATAGTAAAAAATCAAAACATTTTACCGTTTACCCATAGTGGAGAGCCTTTGGAGCATTTTGTTGGCCAAATGTTCAGTCGCTGATATCAGGAGCATCTACTGTCAGATGCATGCACAGTTAGTTTCAGGTAATAGCTTAAACCCTAGTCTTTCTTTTTCTGCTTTCAATTTTGATTTTTAGTTGTGTTTTGGGCCTATTGGGCGATCCCTAAAACAACGGAAGCGGGAACCGCTCTTATCCCTTGTGCAATAAGCAGTACCTTTCTAGAATTGCGTTGAAAACACTGCACACAGGTGGTGCCACTGCATGTCTTCAATGGGATACAAGTGGTGCCGGTCGTGGGTGAATAAAAATGCATGCACAAGCCAAACTAGCTCATTTTTTAGGATTTGAATGATTGACAATGTCTCTAATTAGTCTTGTGATGGTTTTTGACAAGTTCCCATTGATAAAAAATAGTCATTTGGAAAGAGAGGCAACATGAAAATGATGATGCATTTTCCAAATGAAATGCGAGTGGTATAGCTGCATTGAGAGACTGTGGGATTCTAATGTTTTTCTACACACCCAGCATGGTGTCACATGAGCGACTATTAGAACATATACTTCAGATGTGGAATATGGAGCAACAGTATTTCGAGGTTGGTGCTCATATATTAACAATTGAAGTAGAGGACATCTACTTCCTCATAGGGCTATCAAGACAGGGTGCTCCCGTCTCTTTGACTGGTTTGCATGGAGGGGACATTACTACTCAAGAGTTGATAAACGACCATTGCATTCCTAGGACTAGGACATCGGGGAATAAAATTCCCATAAAAGAAGTGGTGGATGGCCCGCTATGGACAATTTTGTTTACCATGCAGAGAGTGGTAGGAATCCAAGGGGTACACAAAGAATCTAGAGAGAATATGCTCTACGCCATAGAGGCCATGGTGCCCATAGTTTTCAACTGGGTGGAAGCTTTACTTCCGATATTCAAGGATTAGCTGACCAAGTGTCGGCAGGGGGAGTTGAAGCAATTTGGTTTTCATTCCATTCTAGCGTGTTTTTTTTTAAAGCGGGTCCCATAGATGAGACCCCAAGTGGTTTTTACAGACTTGAGGGTGCGAGACCCTTGCATGCTGAGATGGGTACAAATTATGGCCCGTACTCGAGCAGGTAGAGGAAAGGTAAAGTTTGGTGACCTATTCGTTCGACGGTTGAGAGATCAGCTCCGCATGGTGGAGGACTATCCATATTGTAGGCACTGACTTTAGTGGTGACCCTGACCTACTGCTTCCACCTTGTGGATAGTGGGGTGATATCGGTAAGAAACAAAAACCCTAAAATGGAAATTGTGTTTTTTATGTTTTGATTTTTTATATTTTTTTATGTTTAGTAACGAAACTTGAATGTTTTCATGCAGATGTTGGAGCAGCATGACCTGGGGGATCCTCCACGCTAGACAGGTGAGCTGGATCCCATTCTGTACCACAGGATGATGATGTGATAGGGGAGCTAGAAGAGAACCTTGAGAGGGTGACTCTAGACATCCCAGATTCCTCGATCGATGACCTCCCACTGAGGTACCAGAGGCCTACTGCGGGATTACTAGGTTGTTTCAACAGACTGCTACATCAATTAGCTCAAGCAATTATGTGTTACCATGAGCATCATTAAATGATAGGGTGCATGATGTATTCACTGAAAGATGATAGATAGCTTTTGTACTTTTGTATGATGATTTTTTACCTAAAAGCCTACATGCTTTAGATGAGGTCTCGTGACCTATTTTTTGTAAAACATGTTTATATATATATATATAGACTTCTACTTGGGTGTTTATATGTATCAAATGGTGAATGTATTTTATATGAATTTTACGTGTCTTTTATATTTTATTTATAGTGAACCATGTTTAATTGTCATGTCATGAATGGGAAATATGCCAGTATAGGATGTAATTTTCCAATGAGTCGGCAATTTCATTATGTTCCCTAGGGATATGCCTTTAAATAATAGTTTCAAATGACCTTTCTAATAAATGTAACCTCTGGAAGAGATGGAGAAGAACAGGATTCGTAATGGTATAGACATGGTTTAGGTGACAAACCACAGGTTGTGATCCCATCAAGAATACTAAGTTGCAAACATCTTGGGAGGCAGCTTCAGTTAGAAGACCTATGACTACTCTATACACAGTGATATTGTTGGTAGTGGGACCAATACAAATTGCTCCTAAACTAACCAAATTGTAAGCTGGGGAATAGAGAACCCAAGCAGCTAAGGCAAGGTTCAAAGTGTGGTGGTAAGAACCATCAACGAAGCATAGGAAATCCATATGTTCTGCACAACCAAAACATGGTATAAACAGATACGAACACTAAACTCACAACTATATTGAAAATACTTAAGCAGACTAAAATTCAAGTAAGATACATATATAGAAGATACTATCCAAGAGAGATATATGCATTGTACCTCTTTAGGTACAACCCATTGTGAGGTTTTCCTAAGGGAATTCCATCATAGTCCATGAGCTCATAGGACTCTTTCTCTAAAACTTTGGAAATGATGAAAGGACCATACCACATGGATTCAAACTTCCCTTTCACTAGTTTGTTGTATCTTTGATCATAAGTCAAAACAAGGTCACCCTCGTTAAAGGCATGAGGTTGGACAGACTTGTCATACTGCACCTTGACACGTGTTTCCGCCTTTCACACACCTAGGTCACATGGCAAAAATATTCAAGCCACTCGGTGTGTCCTTGAGGGCAAGTCTCGAGTCAAGGCTGTCACCTTGTTCTTGACTCCTCTGTTTAGGCTCAACTCCTAACGAAGACAAGGGGGGTAGACCCTATTAGGTTACTAAGGGGAATTACTTAGTGTTGTGGTGTTTAAACTGACTGATTTATTTTAGGAGTTTACAATTTAACTATAGATAATCAAATATGGCAAGATGTAAAATATGAACACACGAAAGCACAATGCTAAGACACAATATATATATAAAGTAAGAAATTAGCCAGTGCCTTAGAATGGAGTCAAAAATAGAATCAATATGCTTGCATGTGCTTGGAGTGAATGTTTTGAGATTTCCTCTTGGTATGTTTTAAGTTAAATTTGAAGTGTGAGTTGATTAAAATTAGGCTAAGGGGGGACTCCATATATACCCGAGCATACTTGGAGTATGTCCAAAACTAAACCTTCACGGCTACCCACAAGGAATATGTGGGCTGAAATGGAGTCTCTAGGGATATTGTTCGTAATGCACCCTTTAGGGTGTGACAGAGATCAGCACCCTGAGGTCACTTTTTAGAAGTTCCCGCTTCCTTTGGGTATTTTGCCACCGTCAAGGTTTGATCTAGGTGTTGGATTTTCACCTGATGGTTTGTCAGTTGGGGAGAGTGAGTCCTAATTATACTAGTCACCCAAGTTATTTGTATGCATCTTGACTGATCGGATGAACCGAAGCCAAGTGCAAGTCATACACACTGGATTCTTGTCAATTTTAGTAAGTTTTAAACTGAGTGTTCTTGTTTAAAATAAAAACCCTACGGGAACCTCTTTCGATCTGAGTGGATCTCAATCGGGGAATCAAGGAGGGGTTAATTTTTAAATTGCTGATAAATAAAGGATAAAAAATAAAACAAATACACAATTCTTGTTTTCTAATTAGTCCTACCACAAATCTCTTTCCCCTTTCGGGTCAATCGGGAAATCGTGGGGTAAGTGTTATGATTACTTTGAAAACAAAAGTGGATTATGAAATTAATACTAAAATCAAGTATACTACCCTACAAATTATATCAATGCTATTTTAAAAAATAAATAAGTAGAAAGCGACGAAAAGGACACCGACGCAAATCCTCCCAGGGGGGATGGGGAATGGGCTCAAAAGAGCCTATTCCAAAAATAATTTTATTTATTATTGGTTACAATATCAGTGAACTGAAATATCAGAAAATTATTGGTCCTTATACAGGCTGAAACCAACATCTTATAACTTTGCCAAAATTTTAAGATTTTAGTGAAAAGGGAGACCCCTGGGGGGATTTGAACGCTCCTGAGGCCACTTCGGACAGCAGCTTCCTTTATTTTCTGTCAGACATGCTAAAAGAAACCAATCATTTTAGAATAAAATATTCCCAAAATAACTTTAAGAGTATCTTTGGATCATCCTACCTTATCTAAAAAAAATGAAGTTAAAACTAGCTAAACAGGCAAAAAAGGAACCAAGGAAAGCAAGATTTCCTTGGGATCTTGGCTTGATGTTTGTGTAGCCAATGAAATATGCACTGATATTGCAGAATATTAAATTTTATAACAGTGAAAGGAAATCTAATGCATGTGATCTACAATTTTTCTTTAAATTTTCATGCAAAAAGACGATTTCCATAAAGCTAGATCTAGAATGCTTATGAAACTTTTTAAGCGCAAGATCCAGACTATAGGATTTGATAATATAGATCTATGTTGGAATTAATTTTAATATGATATATCTAAGCAAAATAAAATCTACGAACAGAGTAACTGGGTAAAAATGTTGATTTTTTATATAAACGAGAAGAAGAGGAGAGAACGTCGGATCGTTGCTTGAATGGAGCAAGCTGAAAGGAGGCCCTTTTGTGGAGTGCTAAGGGATAGAGTCTTGAGATTATTGGATAGGAATGGAATCAATATATATATCCACACCTTCATCCAATTGGGAACCTGCAACTAAATAACACAAGCCTGCACACACCTCGTGAGATCTGGATATAGATGTATAAAGCAACAAAAATGAAAGATCATGCCAAAATAACCTTATTTAAGCATATAAATGAAATTTTTGAGCATACATCATATGGATAAACAAGATCAAGCAATCTAGCTTTCTTAGTTTACACCCTTACTAGATTCAGCTGAATCCTTGAAGCCAAAACACAGAAGCAACACAAAATTTGGCAAGAAATTACAGCTACCACATCAGCAACATAACACTGAGAATCCACACATACACATGCACTACACATTATAGCCTCCAAAGCTTCTTTATTCACAAATGATGATCAAATACAGAGTTACAATGGCAATCCCTTCAGTCCATCTCTCACTAACTTCAAAGAGGGAGCCTCAAGAAGGATATATACAAATTGTAGGCCATCTAGCCCAGGGCCAGGGGGGGTGCAATTCCTCATGGAATCAAGTGAAATCAACTGATGTAGAGTTCATCAATGCAGAACTGAAGCTGAACTGAGCCTACTTGTCAACCGGTGGCTTGATTGAGCTAACACATCAACCCATACACTGACACCTCAGTCCACAGAGCATCCAGGAGAGTCCACACGTGTGGAAAAGAGAGAGAGGGTGCAATTCCCCATGAAGACAGTTGTAGATCAACTCTGGATCTGATTTGATCCCCTCCTTCAGTTAAGGATTTGTTAGATCCAGTCAATCTGCTTCAGATCTGACTGATTTCAATCAAATCAGCTGAGGATCCACTGATTTATGATTTTGGATTTGCTCCATTATTCATCAATTTATTAATTAAAATAATCAATAATTGATTTTTGGGGCTTTCTGACCTGAGTGATGGAAAATCACTCAAAAGTTAGGAAATAGTGGGTTCATGGGTTTACATGGTGCTCTTAGCATGAAAATGAGCACCTTCATGACTGAAACTGATTATTTGGCACACTTTTATTACAAAATCAATTTTTCCAATTAAACTATTAAAAAATAGCCTAAGTTTTGGAAAAAATAAATTTTAATAAAAAAAACTGAAAAAATTAAAAAATTAAAAAATTGAAAAACACCTAGGGGGACTTAGACATGTTCATATGACTCGACCATGATGTCTAGAATGCTTATACATTGACACATAGACTCTAATAACCTCAATAGGCCTAAATGCCAAGCCGACCACCCCAACTTTGGAGGTATGGAGTGAAAAACTGATAAATTATCAGTCATTTATTCAACAACCAATAATAACCAAGGGAAAAAACACCCTGGGCTGATCGGATTGACAAATAATGTCTAAGAGACCGAGTCTTTTACAGACACTATCATGCTAGAACATTTATTACAATTCCCCCATGGGCTATGAACATGTGATATAGTACAACAAGCACTTCCCAAAAGTACTTCCAAAGGTCTTCTGAAGTCCGAACAAGTTAACCCTGTTTGGTTCACCAGGCTTACTTGATAAAAAACCACTAAGTACAACTTAGGTGGTAACATTCTGGCTCCAACTGTGAGACGTCTGCTCAATCTGGTCTTTAAGGCAAGGAGAGGACACGAGAACACCATAATGTCTGGTTTATATACCTTGTAGAAACATATCAACTTGACAAGAAAAAACCTCAGTAGCACAAGTTTTATAAAAAACCAAATGAACCATTAAGTTGATTTATTTAAACAAAATAAATGTAACTAACTAAAAGAAGCAAAGTTTTATTATAGCTAAGTAGAAATGCAGAAATTAAATGCCCT